>OY740772.1:63174860-63342360 GCA_963513935.1 Aphrophora alni
TAAAAATGTAATCATTGCGAATAAAATTATTTTAGTTAAAGAACTTTCGTAGGGCCTGAAGTCTTTAAGGGAGCTGATCCCAAGGTCCTTATGAACCCTAGAATGGATCTGGTAGGATTTATAAATTCTAGTTGGGTTTGATATCCCCGATAATGGTTCAATATGATTTCATCTAAAGATAAACAAATAAAAACTTTTATTAATTACACTAATTTTTAATTATTATAATATTATTAAAATATTTAATAGTTCTATTATTATTATGGTTTAATCCGACATTTTCCATCATTTGTGTATATAAAAACTAATACACGACATTTCAAGAGCAAATCAACTCTCGTTTTCAAGTGTAAAAGTTAAAGCATAAAAGAGAAAAAGACAAACATACCCTAGTAACCCAGGGTCATGTTGGAAACTAAAACTAAACTATAAACTAAGAAAAGAACTCAGCCCTAAAACTACGTCTTAATACAAACTTTGGCTATACCAGTGTTTTTCTCTTTTACACTTGATAACAAAAGTTGTTTTAATCTCGAAACGTCTTGTGTTAGTTTTTATATACAGAATGATGACAAATGTTAAAAATATAAATAAATTTTAACCATATTAATAATAAGTTAAATAAAGCATTATCAAGTAACTTTATTTGAATATTTCGGTTTCTAGCTTTGTCAACAGAAAATAGAGTGTATATATTTCAAATATATAAATATATTTATTATTTAAAATAGTCTAATAATTAAAACGTTCCAAGATTCTGTTAATATATCCTAATACAATATTAAATCGAAATCGTTCCACCCGTTTGAGCTGTAGTTCCCAGCATAGATTACAGATAAACAGATAGGCCACTTTTCTTGACTCGGAGGATATTTTAATGATTACATCGATATTTTCCCCTATCACAAAACTTTCTCCATACTACATATAAGAGACAAAATAAAATCATGTTATTTACACAACAGAAGAACAATATTATTAAAAAAATTAATGAATATCGTTTTATATCCTAGTTTCCTTTGACATAGGCTATATAAAAAAATAAAAATTAGTACAATATCTATGCTTATTTCTGTTTCTAGTGGCTATTAGAAGATGATGCATGTAGGACAATCGCATATTAAACTAACTAACAAAGTATTTGTAAGACAATTCCCTCCTTCACCTACACAACACCCTGAGCACGGCTCCAGGCATGATCATTCGCAAGGTTATCCTTGTCTGGACTCTGTTCCAACTAGAGCTTTACATCGCTCTTCGCACGGTTACATAAAGTTCTGCTTTTTCTCATTTTCTTCTCGCCATGTCCATGGAAAAAGCAACCCAGCTTGGTGCATGGAAAACCATCCTGAAACCTTGTCCTTTGCGATAGAGATACGAACAGAAAGGAAGGTGGTTTTTAATGATCTCACACTATTAGGGAAGATCGGATGTCCCTCTTTGTCTTTTGAAGATTTTCCACTTCTACACCACGAAATTTAAAATAAGTAAGTATTCCGTTTTCATTAGCATTGAAAATTTTCTTTCTGCAGTGGATAAACAAAAACTATATTTTTTATTAAATTTTATTAATAATGTTACTTGGTTTTAGGACTCAAAAGCATTTAGCTTATAACCTATTATAATTTTCCATTTTCAAAAATAATAATAATAATAATTTATTTTATTTCTCATGTGCAAGATTATACACTATAACAAATACAAAATTCACAATAAAACATACCACAACAAATAAAAATATAATACAATACTCTAAATAGCTTATTTAACAGAAAATAAACTTTAAAAAACTGACACAATCAAAATTGCACAAGAGAAATGTAGGAGGTCCTAAGGAAAAGCCTATATTGGACCCTCCATCATAATAAAATCACAGAAAGGAATAAATGCCACCATTAGATAACAGTAAAAGCACAAACAAAAACAATTTTAACAAGTAACAAGTTCTATCTTTAACGCCAATAAAATTAGGAGTAGGCCTACATCTAATTCTTAACAAGTCCGGAAGTAGCAGCACATACCAACTTCATACATTGTCGATGATAATGGTTATATTATTTAATCCATATGGGCTTAGCAAACCCTAGTGAACCATTTGGGCCTAAACCATTTTTCACCTAGTCTTTGGTTAGATCTCTCTCCTTCATCTTTACTATCAGATCTCTCGTGACTAACTCTTGTTCTTTCCAACTCTATTAGAGTAGCCTATTTGAGAGTTAGGTATCGTTTGAGGTTATATTGTTTTCTTCCTTCTTTTTATTAGGCGATGATGAAAGATATTTCGCCTTTAAACGACAAAGGAAAAAGAAACATTTCTCTCTCTAACACACACACACACATCCGTCATTGCTCAATAAAAAAAGTTCTCTTGAATTGAGAACAGCCACCACAATCTATTTATCTGTACTTAAAAGGGTCATCACCTATGCTGCATCCATCTGGGGACATACTACAAATATTCCAAAACAAGGTTTTGAGAATAATCATTAAAGCACCAATGTGCACCAGAGTCACATATCACATAAAGACTTAACTGTAGAGACTGGTTGGGACAATACCTTGGAGCCTGTACTGTGGAGACCGGATGGATGCTGTACCCTGAACGCATTCCTCTTCTTCTTGTTCTGTGAGCCTTTCTTTCAATAGTCACATAACTTCTCTACATGCTATCTGCCTATTTCTACTCTTTCCTATTGAAGATCTTCTTTCCTTTTCTCTTCCTCTTGTTTGATTCTTATGTTTCAGCCAACCCTAATGGTGTCACGCGACGCATGGCTAATGGGATGAATGTCTTCATGCTCTACCCAGCGGAGATGCAAACAGAGCCTCCAGGAGTTAGGCAAGCACCTGGTAATAAACAGTATTGCCTGGGCATGTGGGTCTCTGCCTGGATTGAGACTCCTTTCCTTAGTTTCTCGTGGGAGCTAAATGGATCAGCAAGAAAACCAAAATCAAAAACCTAATTATCAAGCTGTAACACTGGAGGTCGCTGTGCTAGTCAAAATAAGAACTGATGGTGGGGAGCAGGAGGTTGTACTAGCCTCAGCTTACTTTCCTGGTTAATTCAATACATCTCCAACAGATGATACAGCCAAGCTCATCAGCTACTGTAAAAGAAGTGGGAAATGCTTCATTATTGGATGTGACTCCAATTCGCACCATACTACTTGGGAAATTGTGAGGACCAACTAAAGAAGTGAGTCCTTTCTTGAATATCTTTATATTAATAATAGAGAGATAGGCAATAGGGGGAACAAACCTACTTTTAATAAAGCAGGACATAAAGGTTGGGTAGACCTGATTCTACACAGTCCCAGTTTAAGCGATTTTATTCTTAATTGGCATGTATCAGATGAACTTACAGTGTCTGATCACATGTACATTAAATTCAAAATTAAATCTATTCAGACCCAGGTAGTTAATCACCGAATCCTAAAGAACACCAATTGGGTTAAATACAAACCAAACCTGCTATCTGATTTGGTAGAATTTGAAATCCCTCTAGAAACAGAAACGGAGCTAGAAAAAGCTGCTGAAACATGAAAAGGTTTAATAATAAATTCTTTTGAAAACAGTTGTCCCGTTAAGGAAAGAAGAAGCCTTAGTGGAACTCTAAGCTGTCCGAGTTGAGAGCTGCTGCAAGCAAATTCTTTAACAGGGCAAAGCTTAATGAGAACTGCGAGGCTTATAAAACAGCTCTCACAGATTATAATAAGGAATTGAGAAAGTCTAAAAGAAGGACATGGAAGAACTTCTGTGAAGGTATAAATATTATCCAACAGCACCTAGACTCCAAAAGGCATTGAGCAAAGATCACTTGAACACTATAGGTTTCTTAAAGAAAGTAGATGGATCATATACGGAGAGTGTGGGAGAGATTATGAGTTTATTGTTAGACACTCATTTCACCGGCTCTACCATGTTCGATCCCAGACAAACTACTATTGAGGATCATCTTATGCCTCGCTCCCTTAGTTAGAGAAGAAGGTTAGTATCCATGATCTTTAATAATAATAAGGTTAGGTGGGTAGTGGGGAGCCACAAACCATACAAATCGCCAGGTGGAGATGGGCTTTTTACAGCCCTGTTGCATCAAGCCTTGAAGGAACTAGTGCCACTACTAGTAACACTGTTCAGGGCTAGCTTTTCCTTAGCATATATTCCAAAAAGATGGAGTTAGGTAAAGGTGGTTTTTATACCTAAGGCTGTTAGGAAGGACACTGCAGAGCCTAGATCAAACAGACCAATCAGCCTGACACCCTTCTTTCTTAAAACAATCGATAAAATACTAGACAAGTACATACGGAGTGAAACCTTTGAAAAGGACCCACTCCATGTTGTTTAGTATGCTGGCCAAATGGGCAAATCAACCTCTAATCCACATCTGGTTACAGAGGTTGGAAAAGGATATAACTCAATGTGCCTTCTTGGACATTGGAGGAGCTATTGATATTACCTCCTATAACTCTATTGAAAGAGTGTCTAGGGCTAAAAAATTGAAACCCAGATAATTAAATGGATCAGACCTATGTTAATGAGTAATAGGATGACAGTCTGCTTGGGTGGGGATACCAGAACAGTGTCGGCAGTCATTGGCTGTCTGCAGAAAGGGACACTGTCTCCTCTCTTGTGGACACTGGAGATGGATTAACTACTTGGGTTGATGGAGTCTAGCAGCTTTAAAGTAATAGCATATGCTGACGATCTGGTAATTATCATTAAAGGTAAGCATGGTCAAACAGTGTCTGATCTCGCAGAGTGCTCTTCTATTGGTACGGAGGTGATGACAAAAAGAGGGTCTTAGTATTAGCCCTAATAAGACAACCATTATTCCATTTACAATAAGGAAGAAGTTTACTCTTCAGCTTTTGATGATAGATGGTGTGGAAACCACTCCCTCAAGGAAAAAAACATTTGGGTGTAGTTCTGTATCAAAGACTCACGTGGAATAAACACATTTATAAAACCATTAAAAGAGTGAGCATGGTTATGTGGGCATACAGACGCCTATTTGGTAAAACTTGGGGACTTAAGCCACAGATGCCCTACTGGTCATATCTGGTTATAATTAGAGCCATGGTCACCTATGCTTCGAAAATATCGTGGCCAAATATGAAACAAAAATCCACAACAAAAAAGCTTCAAAGGCATGGTTGCCTATGTATTAGAAGTGCTATGAATACCTGTCCGACCGCTGCCATAGAAGCTTCTCTGGATTTGCTGCCTTTAAACCTACAGGGGAAAAATTAAGACGACAAATTTGGAAAGAATTTCAAAACCTTTTCAAAAACTAAAGAAGGGATCTTTCCAATGGTACACTGATGGATCCAGAATGAAAGGTAGGGTGGTAGTGGGGATAAAAGGCCCAAATTTTAGCCTTAGTAAATCCCATCTATATTTCAAGCTGAGATACAAGTAATGATATGAAGGATATCAAAAAGAGTCTCAAAGGTGCAGATATCATGTCAGATAAGGCTCTAAATTCATACTCTTTTGAGTTGAGATTGGTCTGGAAATGTCTACAAGTAATTTATAAACTGGCAGCAAAAACAGAGTCTTCTTATTCTGGGTGCCAGGACATGAAGGAATACTAGGAAATGAAGAAGCAGATCGCCTTCACAAAGAAGGTGCAGAGGCTGATTTTGTTGGGCCCAAACCACTCTTTAGAGTGTCTAAAACAGATCTTCATAATATCATGAAAACCTGAGAACAAGATCAAAAGATCAAGTTTTGGTCCACCTACCATGGTTTAACCCATTGAGGGCGGAATAAAACTATGCTGTGCGGCACCCAGCAGCCGGAGTTATTTCGCCATCTTTGCGGGCTTTTCACATATTGGTATTCTAACAAAGCTATATATTTTTGTATAAATGTAAACAACTATAATGAGTAAAACTAAACTTTAAAACATCATCTTGGTCTGAAGGTCCAACCACTTGTAGCTCGTCAAAAGCTTCGCACAACACTGGATTATGCACAAGCAGACGGGAACAAACACAAACTAATAATAACTCATTCCCATCCAAAAACGAAGGATCAGTATCACTATCACTGTCACTACCACTTTCTAATAATAACCTATCAAGTTCCGATGAACGTAAGTTGTCACCCATCTCGCCAACAAAACATAACAGACCGGCACACTCATTCACAAAACGGCGGCAAACTAACAGTATAAAAAAAGTAGGCTTTTTTTTTCGCAGGATAGGTGGAAAATCTTCAAAAGACAAAGGGAGAAATCCGCTCTTCCCAATAGTGTGAGATTCTTACTCACTAAAAACCACCTTCCTTCCTGTTAGTACCCCTATCGCATGGGACCGTAACTTGTTTTAGCCGGCCTCTCTTCAGCCTCAATAATGAGTTGGTTAGTTGTTGAGCAGTGACTCTGATAAACTTTTTTCCGAGCTTTTGTCCAGAGTATTCCTGGTAGAGTTTACAATGCCTGTCTTTGGAGCATTTTTCAATAGGTAAAAGATTTTGATATGCCTCAGGCTGGCTCTGGACCAAAAAAGAGTATTTTGCACCCTCCTTGGCCAGTTCATCCTCACATTCATTACCACGAATGCCTGCATAACCAGGTACTCAGCTTAGGGTTACAGAGTTGGTGGAAGCTAGTGTGTAGAGACCCTGGTAGCACTCCCACACCATGTATATAAATTGGTACATGACATAATTGTAGAAACCTTGGCTTGGGAAATTATGCTATACTTTCCAAGACTTGTGCTTCGAGCAGCTTTGGGAGGCGCACTGTACAAGCTATATTAGGGTTTTAACTCAATGACAGAGCTATCTGTGTAGCAGACAAGACTACCTTCATCTAAAGTTACAGTTTCCTTTCCTTTCCACTCTTCATGAGAGTGAAATCTGCCCCCCCCCCCTGGAAGCAAAAAAATAAATCTTTATTATACATTTTGTTGCTGGAATTTAATACAATTCTTGAAATAACTATTTTAATAATCAATTTTATATTGAATGACCATGGCACCCCCCCCCCCAGTTTTGATCCTGGGTACGCCCTTGTCTGTGTCCATGACTTCTGAAGTCATGTTGAGCACAGAGCTATCTAGAGTTACCATAGTATAGTAATAGTTCTATGACCAGTCCTGATATGCCATCACAGTGACCTGCAACAGCTGCAATATAGGCTGATTTGCAAGGTTCCACCTTAATGAAAATGTCCAAAGGCAGAAGCTCTAAGGCGACCTCTAGAGCAGCCAATGGACTGCTTGTGAAAGGCCCAGTGACTAACATACAAGCAATTCTCTGTAAAGTAGCAAGGCTGTGGTCATGCCAGTCACTTGTTCCACCTTTGACCACTAGACAAGCCCTCCATAAGCAACTTGAGATCTTACTAACACACTATACAGCAAAAAGACAATGTGTGGGTAAATGTCTCAGTTGGAGCATGTAAAACACCTGGTCACCATAAGTGACCATTTGTCTTTCGACAGGATGTTGTTTAAAATGATCATTCCAGGTCAGCTTACAAAGCAAGGTCAGTCCTAAATATTTAACTCACTTAGAGATTTAAAGCTGAGTTCCTCCCAGATTCAGACGAGAAAGGGACTCCAAGTTATGTTTCTTTGGGATTGGTATATTGGTACTACTACAGTCTTAGCAATATTGACACAAATACCTTCCCTAAGACACAGTAAAGAGACACACTGTAGTCTAGCCTTTAATCTATCAGCTTTGACGTTGCAGTATTTAATTATCAGGACTATGTCGGCAGCATAGTCTTGGGCATAAATGTCATCTTGCATCAAATCATTGAGAAGACCATCCACCACATGGTTCCAAAGGAGTGGTGAAAGTACACCTCCCTGCGGACAACCTTTGGTGGGAGTAATCTCAATTATTTTATTACGAATCGATACCTGTATGTATCTGGAACGTAACATAGTGTCGATGACCCACCGCTTACGCGTCCCGTGCACTATGGCTTTGAAAGATGTATTATCAAATGTACCTTCAATATCTAAGAAGGCACATAGTGCCATTTCCTTAGCATCCACGGTATCCTTGACCCTTTTTTGAATAAAAGCAACTCCGTTGATACACTATGCTAGTAGATCTTTGGAGTGTAGAATAAGCTTAGGTTGACGTACAAGTCCTCAAACCCCAATAATCGAACCTAATATAATTTAACATTGTCCGTGAATTGTCCATGTTGTATTGTATTTGATTTATTGTTTCACTCAGTACTTGATCCTCCATGATAAATATCAATTAAAAAGTTCCAACTTTTGAATTTTGAAGTGTAGCTTCAGTTAACCTATAATAGAATATGATGTCATGGCCCCAAAAAGTTTGAAAGTTAATCTACATCATTTTCGTTTAAGCCACAAACCGCTGACAAGTTGCAGCTTCTTTCGTAATGATGTAGTTGTAGTACTATTTTCGTATTTAACTTTTGCATTGTGTCTAATGTTAAACCTGATTACATCTGACCTAATATTTGTTTGGGATCATGATAACTATGAAAATACAGTTTCATAAAATTAGGTAAAATAAGAAATAACATCATAATTTTCATTTCCGAGTCCCCCTCTCCAGTATTTCTTATGGGGGAGAGGGAAGTAAGTACAGATTGGTCCCCACTTTTAAAAAAATTTTGTTTACTGCATTTTAAAGAATTAAAACAAAAACTAGTTTTGTAATATACAATTAGAATATGGAACAAACAGCTCAGTGAAAATCTGTCAAGCTATTTAGCCTGATGAGACTTGAGGCATGGGATATACAAGGTGTCCAGACATCCTCAAGTTATTTTATGGAGTTGATCTTAGATAAAAATTTATATCAAACAGGGATATAAATAATATTTCGCAGTATAAAAGCTGAATCTAGAAAGTATTAGTTATTTAAAAACAGAGTGTGTATGAGTGAGAAAGAGAATCTATTTATTATTTATTTCTATTTTAAATTTTATTTCAGAGGGAAGGTACACTTCATCACATTCAAGTGGCATTGACATCAAGAAAACCCGTGAAAGTGTATTTACGAAATATTTATTAAAAATGTTATTATTTCTTTTTTATAAATAATGAACAACATATTTTCTATGTGTAATGAAATATTTAAATGGTTAAAATAAATAGATTTTTAAAATAGCTTGTTTTATTTAACAGTTTCATTTTTTTAATAAAATCTTTTCATGTATAGATTTTTATGATTTTCTCTAAGGAAGTAATTGCTTAGATTTTATATTGGTAGTGTATAGCACCAGAAAAATTAATACTAACATAAAAAGACCAACTATTTGTCTGCTAAAATAAAGTGCTTCATAATGAATTTGGTAAGAAACAAAATCTAACCTAACAAAATCTTCCTCACAAGAATTTACAGATGAAATTATAGCTTTATACATTTGCCGAAAGACTGCAGCACTTCATGGACAACTTCATGGATTGAAAAGTTATTATTTACTGTATTTGGTTTCAAGAAGAGAGCAGCACTTCTTTGATTTAAAAAATATAAACCCATGATTATTAAATAAGTATTGCTGAGAAAAAAATTTATTTAGTTTGATGAAAATTCTGCAGATACAGTACGCCACAAAAATAATTTAAATAAAATATGAAATCTGTATGATGACTATTACCATAATTTTCTGTTTGTCATGCGTAACCATTTTTACACAATAATTAACATTAAGAAAATCTAATAATATGGATATCAAAAGATGCAGAATTAAAAGGAAAACAACCCCTTTTGTTTTGATACTAAAAGAGTTTGGGAGAAATTGCAGTTTAAAAGTGGAAAAAAAAAAAAAAAAAAAAAAAAGCTGGTTTTTAACATTAGACATTTTTGTCATTTGCAAGCTTATTCAAAATGACTGTAGCTTGGTAACTATTAGCTGCTATTAGATTGAATCTAGATACATTTAATTGCGTGCACAGACAAACATCTTATTTTATCTTTCATTTTTCAGACATATTAAGCTAACTGGTTCCTACTCAAAGAGATACAACATGTTCAATAAATACAGTTTGGATATACAGGGAACTTTAGTAATTTGATACAGTATTTTAGATATAAAACAACATGTTTGATTCACATTAAATGCAATTTTGATTTATAGTATAGAGCCCAAATGACCACCTATAGTAAAATGATGCTTCGAATGACCCTAAAACTATTTTAATTCAATATGAATGTAAACTTTTTTTTTTTATTGAATCCACGTTTGTCATAAATCATACTAGTAAAGGAGTTCTGGGAGTGAAAATGGTCACACTTAAGTAATCCCCAAATGTGTCACAGAATGATTTCTCATAATTCATAACAATTGCTCAGCAAAAATTACTTCCCCATGACACTCAAAAATTGTTTATAATATTATAAACAACACTATAAAAGATGTTTAAAAGAAATGAACTGTTATCAATTTTTGATAAATTTAGATTTTTCAATTATAATGGATTACAAAAAATAATAATAATGAAAAATAGAAGAAGAAAAAGGTCGTTCTCATAACCCTTTAAACAATATTGTATAATTTGTATAATTTGCATAAAACTCTATTATGTTCTATTTTAATTTTCTAAATGTAATTTTTTGTATTTCATAAGTTACATCAGGTTGATCAGGCAATAAATCACCCGGTTATCATCGCCTTATAAAAAAAGAAGATAACATAAATACCCCTACCTCTCAAGTACTCTAATAGCATCAGGCTCGGAAAAGAACAAGAGTTGGTCAATAGAAACCTGATAGGAAAGATGAAACAGGGGCATCTAACCTAAGACTACATGCAAATAGGTATAGGATCCAGCTAGGATTCCTCAGGTTTGCCAAACCCGTACTTACTATGTTGAGTTCCTGAGAGTCCTGCTGTGGTAAAGATGGCAGCTCTAAAGATGTTTCATTCACAAAACTTGTATAAAAATGAGTTATCATCTAGGTACATCAATGCTTGATTAGTATTGTATCAACTCGAGGAGAGGTGGAAAGGATGAGTGGTTTGGATTATACTACTTATAAAGGAATGGAACAAGTTAGTATTATTAATTTTTGTACTCATTAAATAATTATACTAATTCTATTTATATAAAAAAACACACACAAATTTCTGTACATGTGTGCACACTTGTGTGTATGTATGTGTGTGAGTATTATTTTAGATTAATTTTCAAACATTATTTCTCATTCTTCATGATATTTACCATTATTAAAAATCTTTACCATTTTGTTTTATAGGTTTGGCTTAATATGTTTTTTTAAATAAATCATAATTTATACTTTTAATTCACATATATACAATGATATATTGTATGGCTGAAGATAAGCTTTCTTTGGTCGAAATGTAGAAATAGTTTTAAAATATTCTTTTTAATCCAAGGGCGTACCCAGGATCAAAACTAGGGGGGGGGGGGCAAGCAATGGTCATTCAATATACAATTGATTATTAAAATAGTTATTTCAAGAATTGTATTAAATTCCAGCAACAAAATGTATAATAAAGATTTATTTTTTTGCTTCCAGGGGGGCAGCTGCCCCCCCCCCGCCCCTCGCTGGGTACGCCCATGTTTTAATCTAAAGATATTTTTAAAAGTGAGAAACAGCCTTTCAGTAATGATATGTTTTATCATGAATATATTACTGATTGGTACCGGTAATATAAACAGCAACATACCTAGAAAGAATATTAAATTAGAAGTGATCAAGTATAAATAAATCATTCACAAATAAATAAAGAATGGACACATCCTTCTATTGCCTAAGGAAAGCGAATTTAACAATTAATACACAGTAAGACACCATAATGCAGTTATTCCGAAATGCCCAGGTATCCAGAAAAATGATACTTCTTGTAGCTGAAGTCTGTGTATATAATAGAGATTATCCTCAACCAAGGGGATCAGTACATCTCCTGGATAACCTGTAAAATACTTTGAAATCGGAACATAAAAGATAAAGGATGAAAACTAAATGGTACAGTATTAAGACTTTTCAAAAGAGCAGAGTTTGACAGTACAAATACTAGAAACTGATGGTAATCCATGTCCATCTGGATGATTAATATGAGCAAACTATTTTATTGTCCAGTTTAGATCCATCAATGAAAACCATCTCAAAAGATGAGTATTCTTAAAGTATATATTTAAACTCCTGATGATGCACATGATGTCATCAGGAATATTAGTACTTAATGAATCTGGGCAATGAAAAATCTAAAGTGGCATTTTAATAAGCCATGGAGAAATAAAAAATGGAAAATACTCGTATTTTACAGAAAGTACAAGTCCCAAATCGTCAAGAGAGTTCTAATGCCGCTATCATCCGATGGATTATTAAAAACATACTCAAACGAAATACTCCAAAAACAATAAAAAGTACAGAGTTATGTAATGAATGAAGCTTCTTAAAATGTCTGTTAGTCTTGCAGATAAGTAGACTATGGAGGCATAATCAATCAACGATTGAATGATGGAGGCATGGTGAACACAAAACATTGAAGTCCAATTAGCTCCCCACCAAGAACTGCTGAGAACACGTAATATCTCAAGTGCTATATTACACCATGCATGTTTTCAGGTCAGACAAATTTGGAATCCAAGAAAGTCTTTGATCAAATAATAGGCCTAAAAATTTATCAGTTACAGTTTGAAGTTATCTTCCTTTGAGAAACAATAAAGACTAATTGTTCACTCTATTGTAACTAAAAGCAATACATTGTGTTTTAGAAGCAGAGAATTTAATCCTGTCAATCTTGACCAGATTATAGTCTATTTATAACAAGCTGAATATTTTTTCAGCAGTTACCATAACTTGAGAAGCCACATATTTAGCAAAATTATCAAAAATAATAAACAACAGAAAAGGCATTGCAGATTAACGATAATGCTAGTGATTTACACAGAAAAGAGAGTCAAGGTCAGCATACTACCCTAAGGGACACCATTCTCTAAATGAAATTGATCTGATAAATTAGCTCCAACAAGTATTCTGAAAAATCTTTTACATAGAAGTTTTGTATAAAGGGAAGAATATTTTTTAATATTCAGAATTCCTAATCTCTATCCCATATCGTTTGCATTTCCCAGGTCAAAAAACACTGCAACCCATGTCTAGTGCAAGAAAAAGGCATTTTGTATGACAGACTCTAATGAAACCATCTGATCAGTAGATGTTAATTACAAAGCAGCAAGTTATTTTTGAGGTACCAAACAATTAATGGATTAACCATTTTCTCTACTAACTTCCAAATCACACTAGAGTAAATATGAAGTAAATCCCCACATGTAACAACTCTCTTTGAGTAGTTTAAGGATCAGTGGCGTTCCACCGGTACCATATCTTGATCGAAAAAGGAACTCATTTTATTAGCAACAAGTCTTGCTGCTTGCCTCTACTGTTCCATTATGGAGCTTCCTGATGGAACTTGTAGAGCCTGCTTTGCCAGTTAGTGGGGAGACCTTCGATAGATCTTTCCCTTCCTTCAAATAAAAAGCACGAGTAATTTAGGAGCTGGCAACTCAAGTGGTTGAGTAGCCAACTCTTCGCCCCTTTCTCCAATAGCTCAAACTTGTCAACAGACTTATCAGACGAAGCTGAACAACACTCATTATACTCAATCTAGAAACAGATTTGGTATGTGAATTTGAACTATCTATACACTTTATAGTCCAGCACTTCGTGGATGCACAGTCGATAATCGGGCATCCCTAGCATAATCAATAGCCCAGGCAACTTGAACTAAGGCTAGTTCCAGATTTATAGGGGACCAAAATATATGTCTTGCACCCCCTTTAAAACAGAGAAGTATTCCAGTTCAGTGTTATGGTTCCTCACACCCAAGTTACTACTGGCTAGCCCATGTATTCATGTAAAATTATCAACTCACTCCGACTGCGCATCAGTTATGGGTTCCGACCCCCATTAACCCAACATTCACTTGCTCATTAAAAATTAGGTTAATTATTTAACAGGAAAAATTCAGAACAACTTTCCACAAGTAACAAATTCTGTTTTAACTTCAGAAAACGTAGCTTGAATCTAGTACTCAGTTCTCCAGAGACAGCAGCACATATTAACAACACACATTGTTGATGGGACTTGAATTTCTTTTGCATATCCTCTCCATTGTCCATAGCATTTATAAATAAAATGGTCGTCATTTTTAAATTTTGAAGTTTTTTTGTTCAATCAACTTCGACAAAAAATACAACTGACTTTCTAACTTTGACTAAAATTCTGATTACTGATTTAGTACATTTTGAGGTTATGTTTGAACGGTTTCATTTTCAACATAATTCTTTTTTTAATTCAGATTTTAAAGCTGCACAAAATGAACTTCTAGAAGATGTTATTTAGTTTGAGCAAAATATTTATTTATCCTAAAAAACAGTTTTTTTGAAAATCTGTTTTAATTTGTGATATGTACATCTTAATAATGTGTATATATATAAAATACCAAAAGAAAACATTATCAGTGACACAATCTTTTATATGGAAAAAACATTTTATATCCTAACCTAAAACTAAATTAAGTATTACTACATAACAATATCAATATTTCTATTACAATGTCCTACATATGCTCAAACTGAAAGAGTAATTTTAATTTTTCTATATCTGGTACACATTTAATTTTTTGCATCAGTACACTTTTAAATTAAGTTTATTTTCCAATCAAGTTACATGTCTCTGGGATCATCTATTATATTGTTTTTTTATTTTATTTTTTGTAATACTTTTCCATTAATCTTGTGCAACATATACCTCCTTCTTCCTAACCAAATAAATATAAAAGTAGTGATGGGTTATTCGAATAGAAAAGTATTCATATATTCCAATAGTTCACTTCTATTCAAATAGTAAGATAACTATTCGAATACTTTCTAATGTCACGAATCAATTTCTATTCGTAGCGGTACTCACGGATACTTTATCTAAATAGTGAATAGATGAATACTTTTTACTTACCACTGCGTTATTCGCTAGATTACTATTCGATAGAAAGATCACGCACAAGTAGTTTTAGGTTATTTTAATATTTGAACACTATCAGTTCATCATTTCGTTTATATTTAAAAGACAAACACTTTCATAGTACTATACTAATATAATTAAGCCATTTAAAACTTTTTTATTAAAATTGTTCTTTGTTGTGGCCTATTCGTGGCCTATTACTAAAGAAATATATATATATATATATATATATATATATATATATATATATATATATATTTAATATTATGTTCATTGCACAAATACAAAAAAAGAGGGGAAATCCTAATGATAAATAGATATTTATTCATAGTCACTAATTTACATTTAAAACTTTGAGTTCTTAGTAAAATTATAAAATAAATTAAAATTTTCAAAATGAAAAAAAGCTACCCCTCTACTGTTCATTGCATATTTGAGTGTAAAAATAATATATTGTTCAAATTTTTTGGCTTCACCATTCACAGTCATTGGCTACCTGACCGGCCACGGAAAACAATCTTTCAGACTGCACAGAAGTTGATGGTAGACAAATATTTTTGCTGCACTTTATATATTTCTGATAAAACACTTTTGTACTTAGCACAGAATGGGAGAGGATTTTCCCACCTCTTAGGCTGAGGAAGTTCTAGATAGTGCCTGACCATCAAAGCTGTACTGGCTGTTGCAGATAATGTAATTGTCTTCCTCCTTTCTTCTACCTTAGAGTCTACCCATTTCCATAATTGCTGTTTTCTTTCCAATTTATCTTTTTGACTTTCAGTTAGGTTTTGAAACTGATCTGCTTCTTGCATGTCTTCATTTTCTGTTTGAGCTATTGTAATTTCACCTGCTTTCTTATTTTTTGTAATGCTTTCCAGTTCCTCAACAACCCAAGTTTCAGCTAGTTGAGCATTGAAATCAAGACCAAATGACATTTTCATAAATCTGGGATCGAGAAACGTAGCTTTAGCTGCTGTTTTATTCGATTCCCACATCTTGAATCTTCTGAAAATTACATCTACAAGACTAGTTTTCAATAAGGTGGCAATGTCAGTTTCTGTGGCAATATTTTTTAAAGTGTGCTGAATGCTACAAATAACAGGAATTACCATAGAAATAGTAGGATATTTCTCACCTGATAGTTCCTCTGTCATAGTTTCCAATGGCTGTACTAGCCTACCTTCATACATTCACTAACTATGTTCCATTCATTGGCGTCTAAACTCTTTGTGGCCTGAGGTAAATCTCTAAAAGCCTGTCAAGCATACTTAGTGAAAACTTCCAGCGAGTAGCAATGTCTTGTTTAACTTTTAGTACATGTAGTTTCATTTGAGTCTGCACTTCTTTTAATTTGTCTGCAGCTAAGTTGCTAGAATTAAAATGTGTCACAATGCTTTTTGCCTTTAACACAGATCCATAAAAATCTTATTTTTATTTATGGCGTCTATGACCCACAAATTTAATGTGTGGGCTACACATGGAATATGAACTCTTTTTAGATAGTTAGAAACAGCAGATTTAATATTAGCTCTGTTGTCAGTGATGATTGCCACTACTTTATTGAATAATTGCCATTCATCGAGGATTGTCTGCAGTGCTGCAGCAATGTAAACACTAGTGTGGCTACCAGGAAGCTCAGTTGTCTTAAGAACTATATTTTTGTTCAGATCATCATAGATGAAGTGACATGTCACTGTTAAATAAGAATTGTTGGAGCCAGAAGACCATATCTGCTGTTATACCAATGTGATCAATAGAATTTAACATTGCTTTAATGTTACTGGAAATTTCTGAGCACACTGCTGGAATCAATTTATCTGTTAAAAGTTTCCTAGAAGGAAGATCGGTAAAGGGGCTGCAAATTTTTACTGTACTCAATGAAACCAGGGTACCTAACGACGGACAAAGGCTGAAGGTCACGTCCTATCACTTTAACAAAGCAAGATCCATTGACTTTTTCTCTCTTTCTGAAATAGTACCACTTTTTAAAAACAGTTTGATCCGACAAGGACCTTTGGTAGTAGCGACAAACTCCTCTGAGTGAGGCAAATCATTTTGTGGGACAGCGACAGAATTATAAATAGCAGGAAATCGGTCAGAATCGGATTCCTTTGATAAAAATGTCAAATTTGGTGAAGTAACATTTTCTACTCCTGAAATCTCAAGGTCGTGCTCACATGAACCACTTTCTTCAAACACAAAAACTGTAGGATGTTTGTTTTGTAAATGTAATTTGCAGTTACTTGTATTGTTTTGATATTTAAAAGCTTTTCTACAAATTTTACACTAACTTTCAAAACACTCAAAGAATACAACACAATAAAACAATTAACTAGAAAAATAATCTATTTAAAAAATAAGAAGAATTAACTCTAGAACACTACTCATTCGTAAAAATTACGACTGGCCCTTTGTAAGATTCGGAGAACTCATAGACAAAAGACGCACATGCTCTGTCTTTTTGTTAGCCTTTCCGCAATTGTGAATAGAGGCCAGTGTCTCTTCGGCTAAGCTCAAGGTTGAACCGTTATTACCGTACTCGCGTCGTATATTTTACGAAAGAATAGTGTTTACGAAAGTTTTAACTATTAAGTGTTTGAATGTTTTTTTGTAAATTATTGTTTTTATATTGGTAGTTTTTTAGAGTTGTAAATAGTTTATTGTGTAAATAGTGATTTTAGAGTTCAAAGTGTTTGATTTAGCTACTAAGTGTATATTAATCACTGCAAGGAATATGATTCTCAGTAAAGACAGGACTCTAATTTTGGTATTTTTGGCATTCTATCTAATGAACTTATTGAAAATCATTTTTCTCTTTTTATATAAAGTAAACACTTAAAAATGATGTATTTTATGAATATCCGATTAATTTTTCCAATAAAATAATATTTATATTTTTTTCTATTTTTTTTTCCAGATTTTTTTTTAAACGTGCTTGTAGTGGTGGTAAAAATAATTTTTTACAGTTAAAATATGTAGGAATTTATTGTTAAATATTTTTATAAACATTTAAAAACAATAAAGGATTTAATATAAAAAATAGTCAACACTAAAGTAATGTTTAAAAAAATATTGGGTGTGCTTAAGACCACACGTTAGAAGTGAAAACTTAAGTTTGTGCAATATTTTTTGCATTGATTTTAGTTTGACTGTGTATATGAGTTTAAGAAAGTTAGTGCAATATTAGATTTTTAGTTTTAATATATATGGGTATGTGAGAAAGTTTGTGCGATATTTTTGCATTGATTTTAGTTTAACTATGTATGTGATTTGAGAAAGTTAGTGCAATAATTTTTCGTAGATTTTTAGTTTTAATACGTATGGGCATGTGAGAAAGTTTGTGCAATATTTTTCGTAGATATATGAGTTTATATATACGCTGTGCGAGCGTATCCGTTGTCTATAGATATTAAAGTTGCATTACGGTACAGTACGGTGCGTAACGCGATTTCTATTGAAAAAGTCCATCGCAAAAGTTGCATTACGCTACTGTGCGTGACGCGAATTCTATTGAAAAAGTCCATCCCAAAAAGTACCCAACGCGCCAATAGAAGTTTTCACTTCAAAAATAATAATAAAAATAAAAACAGAATGTAGTAAAATTTACGAATGAAAAGTGAAACATTAAACACATCTAATCATTAAAATCTCATGAAACACAATGTCTGATAAACAGGAAACGATACTATATGACCAAACTGCTCACTCGATTGACACTGACGAATAAAATATAAATTATTTTAATAATAGATGTGAAGGGAGGAAAGTGGTACGTGTGTGAGTTGCGAGGGGGAGGGGAAGAAAAACAAACAGTGAGACAGTGACTAAATAAATTAGCGCCTTTATTTATCTGATCTTATCAGCTTGGCTTATTGTACAGAAAACTATTCGAATAGTGTTAATGAATACTAATTCGAATAGTTGATTTCCTATTCGAATACTAAAAAGTATTCATTCGAATACTAAAAAAGTATTCGACAGTCCCAACACTAAGTTAAAGTAGACAGCTCTGGCTCACAGCATTTGAAAATAAAATATCCCTCAAAACGCTTCAGTTGGTATCACTGAATGAATGTTAGGTCATTGCCTGTTGCCAAACGCACGTGGTCGTGACTAGGACACTGCGCATGCGCTAGACCTCTGTCGTCATGGCCACCACTGCATCTCCACGAGGATTTGGCGGTCTTTATATTAGGAACCGAGCTATGTATAGGAGGTAATATGTCTAGCCAAGTCAACTCATTCCTAACCGTAACACTACAGTCAGCTGTTGTATGGACTGCAAGCAGAATATAAATCTAATTGTTGAATGCAGTGTTTTACTTAATTCTGATAAATATTAAGTAAATTTAAAGATTGTGATCTCTCACTCTTATGTTACATTATACAAGTTGTTTGTTTGTACAATATAATATAAAAATGTGTAAAGACTACCATGTTTTGAAATGACAATAATTTTAATTGATGTTTACAGACACTTCATGTAATAAACTGTGCACTAACGTTCTCACATTTCCCTATTTTTTTCAAAATTAGCTATACCGATTTTGATGTAATTTCACTCAAATGTAGCAACTAAGAATCAAAACAGACTGTATTGATCGTCATCTCTTTCAAATTGCCGGTTCGGGAGTTAACTGTCAAAAATAAAAAATGAAAAATGATCACTGTTCTGAAAAATTTAATATTTCAAAATAGTTCAGGCGATTTAGATAAATGTGTGGTAATACAAACCAATTATCTAAACCATTGGTAAATTAAAACTATTGTTCGTGAATAATTTGAAAAAAATAAACCAGGGCAAAGGCAGTCAGGGGGTGCATTTCGATATTTTCCAAATTTCTCAAAAACCGTAAATTTTGTAAAACTACGGTTTAGCAATTTGTATTATAAATTATCACAATTTGGTCGAAATAGCTTGATCCAATTTTGAGATATTCCAACATTCATAATTTATTGTGGTCATGGTTCATTTCCCCTTTGAACCAAAACTTCAAATCAAGCATTTTTGGTGAGATGGCGATTAATGTGTTCTTTAAGGATACTTAAAATTTGATCAAAATCGTTACGGACGATTTTGAGTAATTGGGAATTTTGAGTTTTACAAATAACGGAAACATATTGACATATGTCCACATACCATTTCCTTACAAAATTGATATAAAAGTAAGACTGCTTGAGATGCAGAGCACTGTACAGACAACAAACCAACATAAAAAACCAGGAGCATAAAACCAATATTTTCACGAAAACTCATCATATAATTTTCTCCATATTATGTGTGTGAAAATAAAAACACTAAATGTATTTTTAATAAAAATAGAACATTTTGTTTGATTTTTTTTTTTTTTTTTTTTTTTTACATTTAACAACTCTACATTTGATTTAAACAAATTTGATTTTGGAAAGGTTCCTTTTAGCTTCGACTGTGGGCAAACAAACACTTACTGAACTGAATAATCATTTGATTATTAAACTCTAAATTTAAGTCTATAGTATTTCTTGAAATGAGTAAAAAATTTGCTTTGCCTGTATACTCTAAACTCTTCTTTTTTGCTTGTAAATAAATTAAAAATTATAGTATGTACTTTTCATACAGGGGAAAAAAAGTTCAACTTTTGCCTATTTTACTAAAGCTATTCATAAAATTACTGGGACTCTAAACAAATATTTGGTACTACCTTCTTGCCCTTATCAAATTTGTCTTATCAAATAGTTTATAGTTACTCTTTTACATAAATTTCCCTTTTGGTTAGTATGTTTTAATTCTTCTTGTTAAAACATACTACAGTACTTGGGTACACCTACTTGTTGGTATACCTATTTAATTCTTCTTGTTTATCTATTAGTTTTGTTCTTCAATTACTGCAGTTTCGGATTTTCGTCCATCTTCAGATCTATGAAAAAGAAAAAGATACATTAAAACAAAAAGTTCATTACAGTGAAGAATTAATTGTAAAGTCGTAAATATGAGCATTACACAGGTTCAACACAGCAGAAGATCAGTTCCTAGAAAACATGTTTAAGTACTTAGGATTTTAAGAGATTTATTAATCTTACTTGAGATTTTTAAAGTAATATCAACTCTACTTTTAATTTTAGACACAATTATGCAACGTCAATTATGAAGAGAACTACAATTTACATTAATGGAAATAAAAAAATAGCTCTTTTTTCAGTAGAGTACTGGTTTTTTTCAACTACAGTACTTCATATTAATGTAGGCTACTATTTCCCTCTTGTTGATATAAAATATCATTAACAATATTGAGAATTTACAATTTGGTTTCTTATGAACTTGCCCCTCAGGAGCATAGGCTTGACAAAATTCTGAGAGATCCTTGATGGATCTGCACAGTTTCTCATCTAGTTTTGAGGTTAGATCTCTCTCTTTCATGTTTCCTTCAGGTCTCTCTTGCTCTCTTCCTACACTCGAACTCAAGGGTTAGGGATCTCTATTTGTTGTTCTTTTATTTCAAGGCGATGCTGACCGAGAGGTTTTATTTCTTTAAAACAACAAAGGAAAAAGTCAAAAAGTCTCTACCGCAAATAGTTAAACCGATCATACTGATCACCAATATCTTTTTCGGTACACAAAAATTCCGTACATATACCCCTAAATACAAATTATACAAAAAGTTGGAAAAAATGTATTCTACTCATACTTTTCACTAAAAAAAAATACACTTGACAGAAGTGAGAAAAATATGTTGTTATCCTGAGACTAAATATTTGAACTCATCTTCTCGTCCCTTTTTTACTAATCCTTATTGAATCATTTTATAATTAACTTTTATATAAATTCCCAATTTCATTAGTATGTTTTAACTTAGTTAATTGTTGGTACACCTGTCTAATCCTTCTTGTTTATCTATTAGTTTTATTCTTTGATTACTTCAGTTTTGGTTTTTCGTCCATCTTCAGATCAAAAACCAATAATAGGCTACTTTCATTACAAAAAAAATCGCAATTAATTCATTAGTCGGGGATCGTTGAGCTGCGCACTTCCACAGGACTAGAAGTTAACAGTGCCTAGAAAATCACTTATAGAAAATTTCTTTTAATTTTAAACTCAAGTATGCAAAGGTCAACTTAAAAAAAAAAATCTAATTTATAATCATAGAAAAACAAACAAAAAATAAATACGACGTTTGATCGCTTTCAATTTAAAGTACTATTTTCCTTCTTGTATTCACAATTTGTTTTCTACAAATGAAAGTTTATGAACAAATATACTTTCTTATCAGTTTATTTACATTTCGATAACAAAATAATAAGACTCCAACCAACTCTGTTTCGTTCTGGTATTGGCCAACCCATTAGAGCTATTGAAATTTTTTATTAACATACAAATTACACTGCCCAATTAAAATTTCTTTGGTTTTACGACTTAGGCCGTAGGCGTCAGACCAGGGAATGAACACCACCAAACACTGCCAACAGTGCCAACAGAGTTGTTCACTTGAAAATAGTAAGCAACTACATTATTTATTTATATTCCTACTATAGTGTTCTAATACCCTGTTTCATTTTCATCTTGACTTGATGGACTTCCTTTCTTTGTCTGCTAGTTGCTCTCTCTCCTTTGAAATTAGAATTTGTTAATCTGATAAACATTGACCAAAAATTAAATTAAGTACATTTTTAGTAATAAAATAGAGGGAAATGACTGAGAAAAATTAACTTAAAATTTTTCACTCTCTTAGGCCCTATATCATCCGGCATAATGCATTAAATACTAATTACTTCCAAATTGAATCAAATTTCCAGTTTATTTATTGCATGACAGCTGTTTCGGTATTAAATCCCATCCTCAGGTAGCAGACTGTTCTCGGTATACATTACCTGTACCAACCCAATGAACAAAATAAATAATTAATTTTGAAAAAGATTTTGTAATTGTTGTGATTTATTTCTCTGTCAAGTATAGATTGACTACCCGAATCGAAGGTGACTGACATTTAATCCCAAAACATGAATCATTCAACAAATAAAGAAACTGGAAACTGTTGTTCATCTCTAGACTAAGTTAATTAATAAATTATTAAAGTTTTAAAAAAAAGTTATTTCATCGAATAAGTTCCATAATAAATTGTATTGAATATTTTCCACGTTTACTCTGCAAATTGTTTAATGAGGTCTGTGTGTGTGTGTGTGTGTGTGTGTGCGTCCGAATATTGTGCATTTTAATGATTAGAATGAAAACTAGATAGAAACACTCAATACTTCAGAATGATGTGTTTTGTTGAGCAGTGGAAACTTGAAGCAACCACAGAAACAATAATTTCACAGAATTCATCAATTTAACTTTTTAGCATCTCGCATAAACCTAATTGCCTAAAGATTTTCTAACGAGTTATTATAATATTGAGTTTGAAAAGGCGATAACCTTTTTGAGTTCTTTGATTTCAATATAATGGTTATGAATAAACGTTTATTTGATTTTGATCCTTGAAATTTAAATGTTCCACAACATAAATTGATTTTTGTTCAAATTTAGCTCAAAATTTGATGGCACAGGCCTAAAACATAAAATTTGTGTTTTCTGAAAAAAGGCTCTAACAATTTTGATAACTTTTTAAAAAGGCAATGAATTGTGGACGCCATACAAAACTCATTGACGTCGGGGGAGGGGGGGATTGGATGGCATATTTTAAAATTTGACCAAAATTTGATTAATTCATGTGCTGAATTTGAAATATTCTACATGCAACCGTCACTTTTAACAAAGTTTATGAACTCACATTATTAAGAAGATGCGATAAATTGACTACTTTTTGTCTGATTTCTCTTTAGTTTTGTGTATGGGTGTGTGAGCTGCAGTTTACACAATAATGAGCTCGGGCGTGACAACCCTAAATGATCAATTTGTACATGTAGTCTTGGATTAGATCCCTCTCTTTCATCTTTCCTATCAAGTTTCTCTTAACCAACTCATGTTCTCTTCAAACCCTGACGCTATTAGAGTATATATAAGGCGATGATAACCAAGAGATTTTTCGCCTTAAACCACAGTAATAATAAAATGAATTAAGTTTGATAAAAACTAAATTTATGCTTACCGCAAGCTTTTTATAAACTTATGATAGTTTAAACTAAACTTTTAATCTTTCCTAGCTCTAAAATACTACTTACAAACAACGGGAGAAAGTAGGAACTGTAACATACCAAAGTTTAGGATTACAAAGTTTGTATTGCGCTAAGCAATGCACTGCAACCTCCTAACCGTCTCTCTGTTCCTGATAGCTTTAGCATTTATTTGATGGAATTGTGACGTAGGGATGCCACTTTTTGACAGCTGATGGTTCTCAAGTTTGATTACGTCATCTGTGTCATCTGTTTTCTTTAGAATTTTTTATTAACATTTTTCTATTTGAAGATCCTATTTATTTATTTCTTCTTTTCCATAGGTTTTTTAAAATAGCATCATTTTCATTTTCGCCATCGCATTTAGATGGATGTACAAAAACATTTAAATAAATTACTTTGACGAAGGTGTCCAGAATATTTATCAATTTTTCATTTAAAGTGTAAATAAAGAAAACATTAAAAAAAATGTTGCCTTGGGATAGTTTTTATTAAAATATTTAGTTTTGGTCCATTTAGTAATAAATATTCAAACAGATTATTTGGATTTAACTTAAATTTTGAACAAAGGTGTCAACTTTAAGGTTATGTTAGATGAGGCGTGGCCTAAACAAGTCTCACGCATTGCACGCGTATCATAATTCATAACGCTCGGCACGTAAGTATCAAGGCACCAGGACTTGCTAGAAGTTGTAAGACAAAATCACGGAATCAATAGAACTAGAAACTAAACTTTATTACAAATCAACACAAATTATTATTATACTATTTTACCAATCAAAAATCAAGATAGTTGTAAAGTATAGTTGTATCACCCATCCCCCAAAACGAACTAATCGTCACGTAAAATGTCATTTCGGTAGTTGTCAATCAAAATGTGAAAATGAACCTTGGTGCTGTCTTTTTAAAAAGATTTATCTAAATCTTAGATTAAAAAATTAAAGAGCCTAAATTTGGTAGGTAGGGATTTTCCATGATTGGAATATCCAATTTGAGATACATCAGCTACAAATATATAGACAGATGTTTAGTAAAAATAAAAAAATAAATACGGTATATATATAAATAAATATTTTTTAAATACAAACTCTTGATTGAATCCAGTAAGTGAATTTTTCTTTTGAGAATTTTTTATCTGACATTTTTTGCCGATACTTTAGAAAATATCGAAAAACACTTTTTGTCAAAATGTTTGATTTCATAAGAGTTTGTTTGCCAATGTTTAGATGGTTCGAGAATTGCAGCCTGCCCCCATTATTTTAGAGCATAGGCCTGCTGTATTCAAAAATTTTAAATAAGATTCTTCCAAACGAGATTTAGTTCAAAAACACATCATTAACTTCTTCATTTAACAGTATAACAAACACACAGAACACAATTCTCACAAAAAATACGTCTAAGTATTTTGGAGTAGGCTATATACTCCAGTTATAGTTTGGTTGGTGTAGCTCGTGTATCACTGAAGAGGACGACCTTGTCGTTGAAACGCGTCTGATACTTAGGCGTATTTTTTGTGAGAATTGTGTTCTGTGTGTTTGTTATACTGTAGGCTATAATTTTTCTCAAGTCAAGCTCAACATTTAATATAACTTCATTTAACACAAACACACACACACACATAATTATATATTATAACCTTTGTTATTTATTTTTAATTAATTACTTTGATTAAAACACAACTACGTTATCATATTTAAATTATTTATTCTTTAAAATACAATTTGCACCTAAAGTTGGGTGCCAATATATAACAGTTGAATTAATTAAAATCTTCAAATTAATTGATGCACATATGAGTATTCAAATTTATTCATCTTATCACTAAATCTCATCCATTCAACTTAAACTAGACATAAACATTTATAACACAATGAAATACTTAATTCTAGAACATAGCAATTTTATTATTATTAGGTGCATCAAAATCGTATCATTAATTGTAAATTTAATTTAGTCTTTATATTTTAATATCTCAATTGTTTTATTGATTTGTTGGGCGCCAGGTATAATTTACCAATTATATAATGAAGTTACTTTGATTGCTCTTTGAAATTTAAGTTTAAATGGCTCTCGGCCTAGCTCAGATTTTATTTAAAGTGGGGCGTGGTTTCTTTGGTAACCTGAAGTAAAAACTACAATAACTAATCAGATAACTTATCGTGGTTCAGTAGCATGGAATGATGTCTTCTTGGAGTTTTACAGGTGAGATGATCCCTCGAACTTATGGCAGATATCACAAGAAACTTAATCCAATTTATAGGCACTTTGACGATCTCGAAGCTTGAACTACCTCACTCTGTTGCTTGAATTCTTGGTCAATTAATCAAAACTCTTCTTTAACTTTACGATGATTTTAATATAATTCGATGACTTAAAACTTTTCTTCACTTTACGACGATTTGGCGAACTTCGCCCTGTTCCTAGTTCCTCTCCCTTGCGACGCTCGTTCTTCACTGCTTTTTCTGATTTTTGAATTCTTACGCAGAGTTTTCCCGTTTTTACCCCTTCTTCGCTTATTTCTGGATGACGCTTCTTTTTGGTTGGTTGGATTTGATTTTTCAAACTCTAACCGTCTTTCAAAGTTCGTTAAATCTTGTTTCTTAGCTGAGTTCAACGTACCTCTGCCTAGTTTTTTGTCTCTTTTTCTTTTGTTAACTTGGGCGTACACAAACTTTCTAATTTCCCATGTTGTCACATTACATAACTCAACTCTTCCTATTTAATTTGTCACGCTGCCCTCGCCCTTTCAATAATTTTGTAGTTTCGAAGTATTGTTTCCTTAGAAATCCTTTAACAAAATTTATTATGTGTTGGAGTGACGTTTATGTTTGACATTTATTTCTAACTGACAAGGTTTAAACATTTTGAATTGGACAAAGCTTTTACTTAGGGCTTCTCAACGTTACATAAGTCCCAAGAAATTTTATGTTAATTGCATAATTAATGATAAAATTTGCTTTTGATACACCTTTACACTAAACTTATTTTAATAATACACATATACATATCGTAACATGGACTATGACCTACTCTTACTCTCATTTAAAAACCCACTAGAATTACTGTCCCTTTAAATGACTTTATGACCTAAACTGCGGTCAACCTTTTTTCTTAACAATGGCATTGTCTAGAATCCCACGTCAACAAACCCTTCTTGTAAACCCCAATTAACATTGTTCCCTTGACCCTCTTCAACTGTAGGACATGTGTTTGTTTACATTTTATTTTACAGTTAAATTCATTTATTTTTGTTTACTTAACTCTCTAATTAATTATGAAACCTTTTTAATAATCTACAATTAAATATACCTCGGATGTGAGTTTTATTATTTTTAATACTAGCTAACTTATAAGTAGTTTTTCCTATATGTCCGCAAATTTCATGAATTTCCTTAATTAATACTTCAATGAATTTTTCTGGAATCATTAATTTCCACATTCCTCTTTCCTTGCGAAATAATTTTTTTTCAAACAACTTATAACATTCTAAAATTTTTGGATCATTTTCTTCTAATTTACCTACTATATTCCTAAATTTTGTATCCTTCTTCTGTAAAACTTCTATATTTTGTAACTGTTCGCCCACTTCTGGATTAAACTTCTGTAACACTAATTGGATTTGTACAAGTCGGTCCTCCCCATTTTCTTGTGAACATTCTCCATCCTCTGGGAATCTGCTCAATGTATCTGCAACAATATTTTCTTTTCCCTTGCAGTGTCGAATTTGGATGTTATACTCCTGAATTAATAAGATCCACCTCGTCATTCTAGCGTTAAGTAGTTTGCATTGGTTAATGAAAGTGATCGCCTTATTGTCAGTTATAACGGTTATTTTTCTCCCTAATAAATAATTCCTAAATTTCCTTAATCCTAATACTACACTATACAATTCTTTTTCGGCAGTGCTATAAAATCTCTCAGCCCCTTTAAATGTTCTGCTTGTAAATCCTACTACAGCAATGTTATTCTGGTCATCGAGTTGGTACAGTTGTGCTCCTGACGCAATATCGGACGCATCTGTCTGTAAGTAAAACATCTTTTCCATATTTGGGTGCTTTAACGTTACAGCCTCAATAAATTCCTCCTTTACAGCTAAAAAACTCTGGTTAATACTATTTGTCCATTTAAATTTTGTTCCTTTCTTCAGTAGTCCTTGTAATGGAGCTGTTGTTTGTGCGTAATTTTTTGAAAACCGGTGGTAGAAATTTGTTAATCCTAAAAAGCTTTTTAATTGTTTTGGTGTCTTAGGACGCGGAAAATTTTGAATTGCCATCATTTTTTGCTCTTGCGGTTTGATACCATCTGTGGTGATAACAAAACCTAGATAATCTATTTCTTTCCTGCAGAACATAGATTTCTCAAAATTTACTGTTAAGTTGGCGTCTTGAAATACCTTTAATATTTTTTCTAATTGGTCCACATGATCTTCCCAGTTTTGCGAAATACATAGACAGTCGTCCACATACATAATTAAATTCCTTTTAACTTCTTCCGTCAGAATTGAGTCCAAACCTCGCGTTAAACTTGCTAAGCTTGTGCTCAACCCAAACGGAACGGTTTTGTACCTGTAGCACAATCCTTTGTACAGAAATGCCGTGAAATCCTTGCAATCTTCGTGCAACGGGATTTGCCAAAAACTGCTAGTTAGGTCTAAACTACTCATCCAACTGATCTTCTTACCGATTGTCAATAACTCTTGGATTGGTCGAATCCCTTCGTAATCCGGTATGGTTCTCGCATTTATAGTCCTGGCGTCTAAACAGATCCTTACGCTCCCATCTTTCTTACATACAGGTACTATAGGATTAATGTATGCGCTGTTTGCTCTCTCGATGATCCCATAACTTAGCATTCTCTGAATCTCTGCATCAACGGCTTCTCTAAACTTAGTTGCCACTGGCCAACTCCTCTGACAGTATGGTGTTCTATCAGTTACTTGAAATTTATGGTAATAAGTTGAAATTAATCCTGGTTTTTTGCTGAAAACTGTTTTATATTTATTAAATATGCTGTATAACCGCTGCCTATTCTCAAGTGGTACATGTTCCAAATTGCTTATTTTGTTTATATCAAATTCATATTTATCCTCTTCAATTTGTAGGCAATTATTCAAACTTTCAATATTAACTTCTGACGAATCCTCGAATTTAATTTCCTTTCTACCAACTCCATAGTTTAATTTATTTCCTATTTCTAACTTATTATTAATAAAATTGACGATTGCATGATTTCTTGATAAAAACTCTAACCCAAGTATACAATCTCGAATTAGTTCTGGTACTATTATATAATGCACGGCGATTAATTCTGTTCCTAACTTAACTTTAATGAAAATTTGTTTTTTAACACTTTTGGAACGCAGACCTAATGCTCCAATAACTTTTACTCCTGCTACCGGTAATTCTTCAAAAACTCCTAAATTTAATTTATTTGTGTTGTAGAAAGATTCAGATATCGAATTTACCTCACAACCTGTATCGATTAACGCTCTGACCTGTACACACTCATTAAAAACTAACTTAATTTCTGGACATTTATTAATGTCATTAATTATATCGCTTGTGTCGTGATTGTCCTCTAAATAATCTTTTAAATCGGTGAATAAGGTATTTATGGTTGCCTTGTTCTTATCCGCTAGGTCTACATTCCATTCCAACTTTCACTTTTGCCCTCTTCCGTCCCTGTCTGCAGGTTGTTGACCTTCCCAACGGTTCCCTGGTCCATTTTTTATGTCGGCACGCACATCTGGTTTTCTGTAAACATCCCTATTCTGACGTAACGGTAAATGTCTACTGTTGTACCCATTCATTTGTCCCCAAGGCCTGTTTACAACTTCTCCCTCTCTCTCGTCGCGTGGATAGGATGCCTTATAATTACCATTTCTTTCTTCGTAACTATTAATGTGTCGTACATCTGCCTGTCGGAATTCCATCAATAGTTTTACAAATTCCTGCTTTGTTTTCACACCCCTGGTGATAACAGCAATTAGTGTAGTTGGGTGAAAGTGCTTAGCGATTTTTTGGACTAACTGGGCTTCTAAAATCGGCGGTTCTAACTCTGAACATTCCAACATCATGTTCTCCACATATGTGATAGCTTCATCCCCAATTTTTCCTTTAAACTTTCCGAATTCCAACCTGTCTCGGATGTTTGCTTGTATCATTTCGTTAAAATATTTATCCATAAATATTTTTTCAAAATCTTCGAAGTTTTTAACTTCCCTACGGTGTAGAAACCACCATACACATGCTTCATCTTTTAAATATCTATCTAACCAATACATGTTCCCTTGATGTGTGTAACTAACGCTAACTTCTTTTATGATCCTTAAAAATTGCATTGGGAATCTTTCTTTTCCTGTAAAACTAATATCCCTTATCTCTGGTTCCCTTATTATGATACCATCCCTTGTTTTTAAATTACTTAATCTTTCATCTACTTCTGTCACTTTATTTTTCATTTCGTCCGTTTGTTTCTGATATTGGTTAATTTTTTGTGAATTTTCTTGGCATTGTGATTCGATTTCTAGAATTTTATTATTAGATCTAGCTTGACTTTCCTTGACCTTATCAATCTGAGCGTCTACGTTAATTTGATTTTCAGTTAAATTTTTGTTTACGGTGATTTCGATTTCTTTAATGCTCTCTTGCACATCCTTTTCTACTTCCACGACTTTACTTGCAATTTCTTTTAAATTTTCTCTTAAATCTTCGCACCTATTACCTAATTTATCGGTGAAATTTTCTTCAATTTTATTTAATTTATCATTCATTTCCGTCCTAATTGTCTCGGCTGTGGTATCCGATCTTAATTTAATTTCTTCGAGCTTGTTCTCGAATCTCTCCGCAAATTCATTAAATTTTCGGTCCATTGTCTCCGCATTTTGACTAACATTGCCACTAAGTTCTTCTAATTTTTTATTATTTTCCTCGAGCTTTTTATTTTGTTCTGCGAATTTTTTATCGATGCTTGCTTTTAGAATTTCCGCATTTTTATTAATTTCTTCGAAATTCTTTTTATTAAGGGCTTCCGCATTTTTACTACTTTCTTCAAATTTTTTATCGATGCTTGTTTTTAGGATTTCCGCATTTTTATTACTTTCATCAAATTTTTTATTAAGGATTTCGATTAATTCGTTTAATCCTACCGTTGGGGTCCCATACACCTTTAAATTTTCACTCTCCCCTGAATTATTACCCTCATTAGTATTACTTTCACTATTATTAATCCCTATAGCTCTATCCATTTCTGATTCTATCCCCATTTGATTATTAATCTCCTCATCAAACCCCATTGTTATTTGGTTATTTGCCATCTTTTTATAATTTTTTATCCTATTACTACGTCTTAACATTAAATTAATTATATCTAATAGTCTTTCTGTCTCTTATCTTATAATGCTACCTTCAGGTTACACCACGTGAACTAAATTTTAATTTTAATTAAACCACGAGTTGGACGCCAATTATAACCTTTGTTATTTATTTTTAATTAATTACTTTGATTAAAACACAACTACGTTATCATATTTAAATTATTTATTCTTTAAAATACAATTTGCACCTAAAGTTGGGTGCCAATATATAACAGTTGAATTAATTAAAATCTTCAAATTAATTGATGCACATATGAGTATTCAAATTTATTCATCTTATCACTAAATCTCATCCATTCAACTTAAACTAGACATAAACATTTATAACACAATGAAATACTTAATTCTAGAACATAGCAATTTTATTATTATTAGGTGCATCAAAATCGTATCATTAATTGTAAATTTAATTTAGTCTTTATATTTTAATATCTCAATTGTTTTATTGATTTGTTGGGCGCCAGGTATAATTTACCAATTATATAATGAAGTTACTTTGATTGCTCTTTGAAATTTAAGTTTAAATGGCTCTCGGCCTAGCTCAGATTTTATTTAAAGTGGGGCGTGGTTTCTTTGGTAACCTGAAGTAAAAACTACAATAACTAATCAGATAACTTATCGTGGTTCAGTAGCATGGAATGATGTCTTCTTGGAGTTTTACAGGTGAGATGATCCCTCGAACTTATGGCAGATATCACAAGAAACTTAATCCAATTTATAGGCACTTTGACGATCTCGAAGCTTGAACTACCTCACTCTGTTGCTTGAATTCTTGGTCAATTAATCAAAACTCTTCTTTAACTTTACGATGATTTTAATATAATTCGATGACTTAAAACTTTTCTTCACTTTACGACGATTTGGCGAACTTCGCCCTGTTCCTAGTTCCTCTCCCTTGCGACGCTCGTTCTTCACTGCTTTTTCTGATTTTTGAATTCTTACGCAGAGTTTTCCCGTTTTTACCCCTTCTTCGCTTATTTCTGGATGACGCTTCTTTTTGGTTGGTTGGATTTGATTTTTCAAACTCTAACCGTCTTTCAAAGTTCGTTAAATCTTGTTTCTTAGCTGAGTTCAACGTACCTCTGCCTAGTTTTTTGTCTCTTTTTCTTTTGTTAACTTGGGCGTACACAAACTTTCTAATTTCCCATGTTGTCACATTACATAACTCAACTCTTCCTATTTAATTTGTCACGCTGCCCTCGCCCTTTCAATAATTTTGTAGTTTCGAAGTATTGTTTCCTTAGAAATCCTTTAACAAAATTTATTATGTGTTGGAGTGACGTTTATGTTTGACATTTATTTCTAACTGACAAGGTTTAAACATTTTGAATTGGACAAAGCTTTTACTTAGGGCTTCTCAACGTTACAATATATTATAATTATATTTGATGCAATCTTTTAAATAAACGCTTGTCTATTTGAATTATTTCGAGCATATTGTAAGAAGAACATTTTCTTCTTCATTTGAAATTATTTCATTGACAAAGAGGTAAACAGAACAAATTTTAGTCAGATCCATCTATTATTTTACGAATAAATATTTAAAACCTATAATATAAAATATATCAGATATTGATTATTTGTGTTATTATTTACAATATTTTATTTAGAATTACGATCAGAATACTCCATTAATTTAAGTCTATAACCTTTTAGCTTATTTCTCCAAGGTAGCAAACTATTTTTAAATCGTTTTACAATCGTTATTAATCTTCATAACCAGCATCTTTTCCAAAAGTTTTATTAAAATCCTATACTTATAAGTTAACTGTTTAAAATAGGTTAACATTAATAGAATTTTAATGACATGTTAGAGGAAAATTTGAAATTGAAGTTGGTGGTTTGATACGCCGAAACCGGTAATCCAGTGGGCTATTCATAGTGGCTCTACGGTCAAAATAAACAAGGTAATTTAATATACTGTATTACAGTATTTATTTATTATTTTCCCTGCGGACTAATTAAAACAAAATATCCCCTTCCAGATTAAAAGTATTGTTGGTCGTATTTTACTTGACTAAAATGTTTAACGAAATATCCAAAGTTCATATTTCTGATAAAATAAGTTTTTGAGTAAGATATTTTTATAAAACAGAAATTACCAGAAAAAAAAACACATTTCAAACACTAGTTTCACATATTTTCAGAAAACGTAGACATAGGCTATACATAAATCAAATGCAACATCATGGTTTTTTCTGTAGGTTAACACAATTTATTATCTAGAATAAACAACAGTTAAAAACATATTTTTGTTACTATTTTTACATACTATACTTAGAAACTGTATTGTGATAATAAATTAAACACTCAGGTTAACCATTCCGTCCATTATACCAAAGGGAACGGTCGAGGCTTCACAGTTTGAAGATGAAGGTGGCAACTGGCAATACTATTTTCTCTTATATGCTCCTACCCTGGATCTCGTTTGCGACTCAAAATGAGCCGTTGACAGCCAGACAACTGTAAAAAACTCTGATATTGCAACTCGACATTAGCGTTACTAATAATCATCCTACCGAAATAAATGTTATACCATTGTAAAGCTGACGTTTCGTAGATGCATATACGTGTAATCAAAAGTTCATAAAACGCTATAAAAATATTTAATTAATTGGTAAACTTTGGTGTGTTGAAGTGAAATTTGGCCTTGGCAATTTGTTTTTTTTTTGTTCTTTGCAATACTGACTCCAAAATTATTTTTCAAACTTTTTTTAAATTACACTACTAAATTCTATGCATCTTTCTGAGAAAAATGATATCTTATAAGTTAGATTTTGTGTTAAAATAATATATTTTATTAATTTTTAAACAAACGAAGAATTTAACATGCGGCACCAAAGGGAACGGTCGAGGCTTCACAGTTTGAAGATGAAGGTGGCAATACTATTTTCTCTTATATGCTCCTAATCCCTGGATCTGGTTTGCGACGATGATGCCAATGACGGGCCAAGTCTACAGAGAACAAGTAAAAAACTCTGATTTTGCAACTCGACATTAGGCCTACTCAAATTCATCCTACCGAAATAATTTTTATACCATTGTAAAGCTGACATTTCGTAGATGCATATACATGTAATCAAAAGTTCACAAAACACTATAAAACTATTTAATTAATTGGTAAAGTTTGGTGTGTTTTAGTCATGGTGACTCATCAACTGCACAGTACCAAGAAAATATGGCGTCCACATTGCCTAAATGTCAGAAACTGATATTTGGTTTTAAATAAATGTAAAATTGTGCTGATTTTAGTACAAATCTTTACCTATCTAACAGAGTTTACCACATGTTTCTAACTCATATCCCTCTAAGTATCTCTTGGTCCTGTCTTCACCTTATTTTACTCATGAAATTTATTTTGGTAAATAGTAAAATTATGTTTCTCAGAATGTTTTTTTTATATATTGAGTACATAAAAGTACTTTTTATTCTCATTTTTAGGTGTTCTGTTGTGAGTTGAAAACAAAATTCTAAAAAAATAATTCGAAACAATTTGAAGGATTCATCTGATCTGCAGGACATTGACCCCCATCTCAATGACACAGATCTGTCAGATGGGGAGAATGGCATGGGGGGGGGGGGTTAAAGGCTGAAACTCATTCAGAGAGCTGGTTGAAAATGCATTTAGTTTTCTGAAGGAAGATCTGGTTGATAGTGATTCTGGTGATGAGAACTACACTGATTTTTATTTGATTCTTTGGAATAGGCTACTACCAGCCCCACACCTGTGATTTGGAAACTTGAGGCATTGAAGATTTCCTCTCTTGTGGCATGGCAGCAAATCTTTCATCTCCTCTATTTACACCTATTGATTTTACGCGACTTATTTATTGCTTTATCAACACAACAGACATAACCAACAACCACAATTCTCAAGCACATCATACACAAACAACACAACCCTTGGCTGAAGTGGATGCATGGGTAAGGGTGTATCCTGTGAAACAAGTTCAAAGTTTATCTAGGTAATGCAGAATCTCAAAATTATCCTGTCAGTTAAACCTCATAGATTTTGTTTGTCTCTTCATGATAACGGTCTATTATGGTGACCGAAGCCAATAAGAACGTATGAATGGACTCTCAGACAAATTCATAAAGTGGCTTGTTTTAATAGTCGAAGAGATGAAAAGATACCATTTAAAAAAAAACAAGGGGCTAGGATTTTGCAAACTATTGGGATCATTCTTTCTCTCAGTCTATCCCATGTTTTACTAAAACAATGTTCCTGAAAGGATATGAAATTATTACTCAATGTTTCATTTATTAATGACTGTCCAGTTCCTCCAGATATCTTTGTAGGTTGATATAATCACAATTATCTGAGTTATAATGGACTAGGACTAGGTTCATTTAAATTTAGTTTAGAATGTAATTCACAAAATTTTCAACATATGGTAACACTTTATGAGTAATTGTAGAAGAAAATTAAATATGCATAAGAGATTGTAATTTGTGCAAACTACGAAAACAGGAGTTTTGGCAATAATAAATAATAAATCTACTATTAATTAACAACTTTTTTTTAATCAGACTGTACTAATTTTGTCTATGGTTAATATTTTTTCAGTAACACCACACTTTTTTGCTTATAACATTCTGTGCAGATTAATTTTCTCACAATCACATTTAGTAATGTGATACTATATAGATTAAATTTTACAAATAACATTAATCTATTTATTCCTAATACATGAAAAAAGATGTAAGGTATTTGATGTTCAAGAAGTGCTGCTCCTAGCAACAAATTAGAAACTATTTAACGATATAAAATTACTTTTGTTTACAGGGCGAAGGTATACCTAAATTTATTTTAACTATATCCTTCGTCCAAGATACACTCTTTTGGAGTGGGTTCTACCATACAATTAAAACATTCAATATTTTCTTTCACCTAAATTTTTTTGTTCCCTTCAATAACTCGGTACAATATATAATATTAAAAATAATGCTAGTCGTCTCTCACTAGTCAGATTCACTTCACACAGTGTCTTTTAAAATATCATTCCAGTAGGTCAATTTTTCTAGTGGGAGTTGTGGTCTTCGCCCGCTTTTTGGCGGCATAAAACCCCCTGTCGAAAAATCACAAGTTCTCTGTTGGCTGGAGACTGCATCCATGTTGGCCAAAATCTGTCAGGTTGGTGATGAGGAAGTGGTCTAAGGCGATAAATTAATCAATACAATGCAAGCTTAATGTTAAATAAACTTTTTATTAAAAATAAAATGCTAAACAAAATTTAAGTAACGTGTTAAATTTAGAGTTTTAAAATAGTGTTTGTTCACAAATTTATACAAATTCCAATTCCCCTGCCAAAAAAGACATGATGGTTATTTATCATTTTTTATATGCCAAAAGTGGACCGACCTCATGGAGCGGACTCTTCGCCGACAGTACTCGAAGCAGACTCCTAATGCACTCGAAGCGGACTCTCTCCAAACCACTCTGTGTCTGTTCTCTCCCCCCCCTTCTTAGTGATCTCACTCACTCAGCATCCCTCTATTACTTTATAGAGAATTACAATTTAGGATCCCTTTTCAATAAATATCAATTATTAATTATATAATATAAATGGTGACTCCTGGGCTCCGCACCGCTCGACTCATGGTACAGTCGTGGCCATGTGACACTCCAACCCCAAAAAATAATACCCCTCCAAAAAAATCCAAACTACCGTACTTAAAATTTTGAAAAACATCGAGCCGAGGTTGGTGTCTCCCAACAATACCCAAAAAGCTCCTAAAAATAAGAAGAAAAACCAAAGCAATTTAATTTTGAGATTGAAGACAGTAAACAATCTGCAACTCGTAAAAGGCAATAAAGCTTCTTCCCACTCATAAGATTTGAGAAAAAAAAAATTGAAGTATGAGTTATCTTGCCTTACTGTAAATTGGTTAATTTAGAAGAAAATAAGTGTCCAACCAGACTTTTTTCTAAAGAAAAGAAATTTTTTTGTTGTACGTGTGTTTTCCAATTGTGCCTATCAGTGGAAGTAGGTGGAAAAGTGTGTCTCTGTTATATTCGAAAAATGATATCAAAGATTAGTTGATTGTGATGTATAATTCCTTGTTGAATACGTATGGTTCCTCCGGTCTTCGTACTGGTCCGTTCGGTCTGCTCGTCTGGAGTTTATCCTCGACTACCCAGGAATGGCATGGTGGTGGCCCAATGCCGGTACTAACCAAGGAATGGAAGGGACTATCAGTTCAGTATTCCGGTATATTCGACAAGATGATTAGTCGGCTCACCATGCCGGTATAGTTGACAGGATGAGTAGTTGGTTTAGCATGCCGGTACTAACCAAGGAACAGATGGAGTATTGGCTCAGCACACCGGTAAGTTGACAGGATGATTAGTTGGCTCAACACGCTGGTACTAACCAAGGTACAGAAGTAGTATTGGCTCAGGATGCCGATATAGTTTACAGAACGATTAATCGGCTCAGCATGCCGGTACTAACCAAGGAATGGAATGAGTATAGGCTCAGCACGCGTTATAGTCAGCAGTTTGATTAATCGGCTCAGGATGCTCGATGCTGGTACTAACCTAGGAACGGAAGGACTATAATCATATATGAATGGTTATAAAACTATAATTATTAAATAATTATAATTATTAGTTATTTATAATAACTATTTTTATTATTATTAAACTATAATCAGTTGACATATTTGTTTAAGATTAGATACCCTGACTGAAGGCAAGCCTTAATGTGTTTAAAAACCAGTCAAAGTAAAAAAAAATCTAACGGGAGTGGAAAACACTTCATTGGAACTATTCTTTTAAAAATGCAAAAAAATTAGAACAGTACAAAAAGACTTGAATCTGCTTTCATCAAAAAACACATTCAACATTTAGCAGTAAACCTTAACAAGGGGGGTCACTCACACACCACATCTACACTAATTTCCTCAATTGGCAGATATAAAACAACACCACTGATAAACACAGATTACTGCTGTCCCTAACCCATGACAAGAAACAAGCAAGCCCTGTAATGCCCACCACATTCTCATTACTGTGACCTTTTCCTAATTGTTATGCCTATCAGATCTACCTGTTTCAGAAGTGGTAGTAGATGCAACATAGATGCATGAAACAAGATTTTCAGAAATACAAGAAAAGATATCGCTTGCAACTACTTGTTGCAGAAGCAACTACCATCACACAGTTACATGCAGCATGTCTCTTTTCATGCTAATTTCAGTTTCGAGTAGGCATCAGAAAAAGAAGATGCATGTAGGGAAATCCTATATTAAAATAACTAACAAGGTATTTGAATGGTAATACCCTGCACAACACTCCAACCAGGGATCCTGTATGATCTGTCACGAAGTTATCCCTGCCTGGACTCTGTCCCATGTAGGGATTTGCCTTGCTCTTCGAACAGTACATAATGCTGTACTCTTTTTCACTATATCTTCTCGACACATCCATGGAAAGAGCTCACCAGCTTGGTACGTGGAAAAACATTCCTGAATCCTTTTCCTACGCAATAGGGGTACTAACAGGAAGGAAGGTGGTTTTTAGTGAGTAAGAATCTCACACTATTGGGAAAATCGGATGTCTCCCTTTGTCTTTTGAAAATTTTCCACATCTTCTATGATATAAAAACAAAAAATTATAATAATAATTAAAGAAAAACATTAACAATATGAAACTCTTTCCATAAGGTAAAACTAAATTTATTGCAAACTTCTATAGTTGCAAAAATTTTATTGCTTTTTATCTTTGAATGTACTTCTACCTCATGTTTATTTTCTCAAAATTAAGTAACGAAACAAATAGCCTCAAAATGTTGAAAATTTATTGAATGTATGTTTATGTAAGCCACTGATCTTATATTTGAAATTTATTTTAACATAACTAGCTACCAAGATTTGTATACTGTTGAACCTCTATTGACCGGTATTAATGATATTTAAAGTATTTGTTTTAAAAGTTGTTAAATTCGAATTTCATATCGATTGTTAAATACTTGATCCCCAAAAATATCGAAGTAACTTATATAATATACTCCAACACATAGCTTACCAACAGACTAACTAGTCCTGCCCCACTCACCCTTTCTAATAATATAATATGAAATGTGTGATAAAAGAATATAATGCTATAAACTTGAAAGGAAATCTGCCTAGTTGTAAATATTTTTTATTTATATACAAAATTATAGAAATTTTAATTTAATTATCTATTTTGAAATACAAGAATTACTCTCAACTCACATATCTTAAACGAAAATAATGCCCATATTTTGAAAACATGTATTTGTGAACCGATTTCCGTTAAATTTATGTCATCTATATTTCTTTAGTTCCTTAAATCGAATTTGACAGTTTTGAAAACACTTTATTTTCATTATTTGACTGTAATCCGCTTTTTTTTTTCTCAAACCAAACTAAAATTTTAAATCATCATATATAGGCACTGATTTTAATTAAACATGAACCTATGTCATTTATGGTTTCGTATGTTTTAATTTTGATGATAATTTTTGTATGAATTGTGACCAAGTCTTCTCCCATCTATAAACGAAAACATGCCTCAAATTTTGAAAACATTTTTGGACAAACTAGCAGTGCCATGGTTAATGTGTTGAACATTCACACGAAATATGTAGACATTTTTTTCAGATCAATGTCTTTACATTAGCTAATACTTAGCTCCCAGTGCATAAAAAAAATAATAATAAAATTAACTAATTTTGATAAAACATTTTTCTATTGATTGATTTTTATTCAATATCTATTATTTATGTATTTTACAGTTTTACTTTAATCATTTATTGCTTATGTGACTGAAAAGTCATGTTCTGGCCACATCAAGATGTTCAGTAAAATAATTGAGTATATCAATGTATTTTAGATTAATAACAATAACCGTAAGGGTAATTATTTTTGTCAGTTAAACATCCAAATGCATTAATTATATCCAATCCCTTCGTCTCTTTTTGACAAATAAATGTGAAGAAATACTGCAGAAAAACAGCCAACTCTTCAATTTTGTTTTATATTTATTTGTATCAATGCATAGTATTTTTAGAATTCTAAAAGAGGAAAAACGGATTCTGACGTAATGCGAAAAGTATAATAACAAATCATGGTTTTTGTAACTTAACTTAACATTATTAACTTATCAAATATCTTTGGAAGGAAAATATTTTTTAAAGTTGTGTAAAGACATAGATGAAACAGCAGCACCTGTATCATATTCCATTTGGCATTGAATATTATCTATAATTGGAGTGAGCATATACTTTCCAATTATCTTAGAACTGTTTGTCATGGAATGTAACTCATACGTCTCCAATAAATTTGACCCATAATCATACATAGAATCGCTGGTCTGATTTTGCATCGAACCAGTCTCTTGGGCACACTGCAAGCTCTCAATACATTGTATGTCCGTCTGTTTTTGAAAAGCTTCCTTATGTACAGGTTTATTATATTAACACGTTCACTGAGGCGAGTTGTTCCGGAACAACTAGGGATGTCTCCAAAACTGCGGCGGTTGTTCCGGAACAACCACTCCTTTAACCATTGTTTTTGCATCAGTGTGTCCTTGACACTTGACATATGCGGTCGAGTCTATGTTTGTTTGTTATTACATTATCTGACGAGTTTAATTTATGAGTAGTTTTAAGTTCGTGCATTTCATGTGTTAAATAAAATAATAATAGACAAATCTACAATATTTACACAAACATAGGTCACTGCACAAATAAACAAAAGCTACAAACACATGAAATGCACGAACTTAAAACTACTCATATATATATATATATATATATATATATATATACATGTATAAGACCTTTTGAGTGCCTGGCGATTCCTGACCTTGGAGCGGTTATACGATCAGACATAAAGGCCACCTTTTGGGTGCCTGAGTATAAATGTTATACCGTGTATACAATTACAACCTTTCCAGTGCCTGGCTTATATTTTAAATGCATTTGCGTCATTTTGGGGGCTTGATATAAAGACACCACTATTGCGACCTTTCCAGTGCCTGGCTTATACTTTAAACGCATTCGCGGCATTTTGGGTGCTTGATATAAAGATACCATTATTGCGACCTTACAAATGCCTGGGTTTATACCTTAGACATATTCACGACTTTTTGAGAGATCGATGTTCGCGCGTTTTTTTTTGGAGGTGTTTGTTATTTTGACTGACCTCCCCCCCTCCCCCGTCACTTTCGCTCCAACCACATCTGTCTTTCGCGTGTAAACTCCGGGCTGCACTATACATTTTTCATGTATTTCACACTAACAATTAACAATACCGCATCATATTGAACAGAATGACTATAAAAAAATAAGGAAGTGATATTCCTATTGTAGAGGTATTCAGTTTACATATTGATCTACACTCTTCTAATGACCTATTATTATGAACTAGATCTCATCGTAGTCTAAAAATTCTCATCGTAATCGTAAAACAACATAATTGATGGTGGCAATAGCCGCCAGATGTAAGTATGGCCGGCGAACCACCACCCTTATATACATTGAATTTTACGCGAGTTTTCTAGTTTATTACTGTTTTTAAATTCAAAAAGCCCCTTGAACTTATAAGATGTAAGAAAAACGTTTAAGTTTATCATTAAAAGAATAATATTTCACTTATAATTGCTAGTTATTAAGTTATATTAAGTTAAAGTTCTGATTTGACGGTTTACCGACAAATTTTTTTTTTCTTCAGCCAAAATATTTAGGCGACGCCTCCCGTATTAACGCTGGATGCGAGTATGTGTGCGCACGCATCTTCGATTCTCACCATATGGCTAACATATATATTATAAAAATACATAATATTGTCTTAAATTTTGGGATTTCAGTCTTGGGACTGTGAGTCCCGAGGTTCCCCTAATTTCCCGTTACATATTAAGGGTGGGCCCTCCGGGATAGGTCTCCCACCGTAAATTGACATGCTGGTCAAATCAAAACGAAAGAAGGAAATCATAATCTGACCTCGAGCGACGCAGTCTAGGTCAGTAATTAAGTGGGATACCCTAGGTAGAAATAAAAGAGATGCGTAACGTCATAATTTAATTTGGAATTACTATTATAATTTTTGGGGGAAAACAAATTAATTTTGTTCAATATTTAGTAAACGTATTTCGGATTCAGCGTTAATTCGGGTAAGTCGCCGAAGAAAGAAGGTATGCTAATAAAAAAAGTGTCGGTTGTAATTAGTCGCGGTATAATTTCTAAATAATGAAAAATAAAAATAATTTCATCAAAATAGTAAGCTCGGTTTCCTGGCCACTCAGGTATTGATGGTAATGAGAGAGCAGATGAATTAGCCAGGTCAGGTTCAGAATCCCTTTTCGTGGGCCCGGAACTGGTGTTCGGGATCTCCTATGGACATGCCAGAGCAGCAGTTGATACGTGGATACGGGAGGGGATGAATAGGGCCTGGACGAATTCAACCACTAGTAGACTTGCAAAAAGGTTATTTAGATCAAGCAAGAAACATGCTGAACAACTCATCTCTCTCAGAAGGGATAACATGAGGTGGGTGGTTGGGCTCTTAACGAGCCACTGTCACCTCAGAAAACATCTACACAGGATAGGGATTGCTGCAGACAATACTTGCAGGAAATGTGGTTTGGCTGAAGAGTCCGCAGAACACATTCTTTTAGAGTGTGAGGCATTAGGACGAGCCAGGCTATACTCTCTAGGCCTGCCGGGGAAAGAGATGGAAACCATCCTAGATAACCCTATTGGTAGTATCTGTTCCTTCATAAGGATGACGGGTATCACTAGTTGGGTGTAGGAAGGAAATTAGGGCGGCAAAAGATCTTTAGGTCGACTCCGGTGAGGCCTCTGAAGGTGGCTTTCACAGCCCAGAACGGAAAAAAAAGCTCGGTTTGGTTAAAAAGTTGTTTGGTTAAATATTACAAGTTTTTGTCGTAAGGTTATGCCGAAATAACTGTGAATACATATAGACATACATAATAATTCAAATATACATACATGGCTATAAATATAAAAAATAAATGCAAGTGATTTTAGTTGAATAATCAGAACGTAATCATTACTTTAAATTAGGCAGCAGAAAGATTAGAATTAGTTGATCGTATTTTCTTTGGCTTAGAACCATGAGATATTTATGTCTGTTAGCATCCTGCCATACATCTTATCTGCTGATAAGCGATTGAATGACAATCTAAAACACTATTTTTATCGAAGGTCAAATCTTTACAAAAATATATTGAAATACTAAACTGACTTTAAATAACTTTACATTTATACAACTTCCGAAATAATAAATAGTAATTAAATAAATAATAGTCCATCCGTTTCGTCGGGGCTATCTGCGCGCGCATCACCCATTGTCGGTGTAATCACCACACAATGGACCCCACAATTCTACAAATTACTTTTTCTAGCATGTATATACTTCTACAAGAAAACCAGTAGTTTACCTTACTTATCCCCACCCGAGAATTTACGTATTTTATCGACAATTTTTATTTTTTCTTCACAGGTACCTTTTTATAAGAGCGACAGGAAGAAATAATTAACATAGTGGTAGTTTATGAAATTTTCGGTATTCTATTTAGACTTAACGTAAGCATCAAATTGTATAAAAGTATAAAATTATGAAATTTTATATAAGTATCATTAAAAAGAAAAAATATATATTGCACAAAAAGAAATAAGAATTTATTCGAAATTTACTTATTATACTATACTTACGAAAAGAAATATTATTTTTGTGAAAGAAAAAAAAAAGTAAACAAGACTACAGAAATTTTTAGCATGGCTTTAGATTTTGGTGACGAAGATTTTGAACGTATTATTATTAACAAAGATGCATATTTAGGTGTAGAACATATACAGCGCTTCAGCGATTTAATAAAAGAATGTTTTAATACTGATTTCTTAGGAATGGAAGAATTACAAATTTATGATATGATTACTCCCGCTTCTCCTGATAGATCTAGAATTCAAATTTTATTTCGGCCTTTAACAGATGATGACATGCTCAGAGGTCACTTTGTGTGCAGTTTTTTTTGACACTGAAACTATTTATATTTATGACTCATTAAATGAAAAGAAAGATCATAGTCACATATAGATTAGTTTTGCTAAATTATACCCATTTTATTTTCAATCTGGAAAGACTATAAAGTGGCCTGAAGTTCAACTTCAGAGTGAGTGTGATTGTGGTATATTCGCAATTGCTTTTGCGACATGTCTTGTACATGGTATTAGACCAGATTATGTGCGATATAACTGTGATAATAATTATATGCGACAATTTCTCTTACGTATATTTAGAGAGCGTTCTATAAAAAACTTTCCTTTTCATTTAATTCAAATTCCTTCTTGGCATCTTCAATATTTAATGATCAATTGTGATTATAATATCATAAAAAATGGAGGACGTCTAAATGATTATCATATTGAAAGATTTCATAACCTACTTTTACGGTTTACTATTTACAAGCCTCAACATACCGGAAGACTTCAAGTTCTTTCAAAAATCAAACCAATGGCTGAGGGTGAAAAAAATATTCAAATTTTGTTTTCTAATTCTGAACATTGGTTATGTAGCTATTACGATGGTAAGTTATTATATATTTATGATTCTTCAAAATCTGATACATTAGATGCAGATTTTAAAATTTTTTTGAAAAAGCTTTAACCATTTTATTTTAACAAAAATGAAAAAGATTATATTTCCTTCTGTAGCCCAGCAACTTAATGGAGTTGATTGTGGCGTTTTCGCGATAGCATTTGCCACTTCAATAGTATTTGGTCATGATCCGCAAAATATTACTTATACATATTCCTTAATGCGTAATCATGTATTTAAACTTTTAAGTGGAAATATCTTAACTTTGTAACTTTCTAAATACTTTGCCATCAAATACTGTTGGCAAAGTAGGTACCAATCAAATGTGCGATACCTTAAAGATGCTATGTTAAAAAATATTAATACCGAGGAAATTGAGCTTGTTGCCGAAGATACAATTCGAGCGAAGAATATGCACAAAAAAAGAATAAAGTCTTTAATGAATGATGAAGCGGGTAGTTCACGAACTGCAGGATTAGCTAGAGTAATTAAAATAAAAGCTGTATCAAAAATTATGATAAGACGAAATATTGATGTTTCTATCGGCTTGGCTAATGGTACAATAGGTACTATTATTTCTGTAACAAGAGATAATAATAATGTTGTCGACACTATTAAAATTGAACTTACCAATAAAAGACAATATTCTATAGAACGTATAGAATCTAAATTTCAATTAATGAGGAATGCTTTTATAATAAGAAAACAATTTCCAATTTGCAATAGTTATGGAATAACTATTCATAAAAGTCAAGGTCTAAACTTAGAAAATGCAGTAGTTGAAGCTGGAAAAAACTTTAACTTGTAAATAAAATATAAAATAATATTGCTCATGTTATCTTCTTTAGAAATATTTTAAGTTTTAAATTGAATTTTCGATTTTTAACTGCTCACTTACGTTTTAAAAAAATCTAAATACTATTTTATGGTTGTTGATGATATTATGCAAGTTATATTCAAGTCTTTGTATAATCCAACTTCGAAATGATTATTAATATAATATATGCTCAATAAATTTTATATTATTGGTTTATTAATAAAAATTGCTTTTCCAAGATGGTAGTATTTAGGAATTTATTAATAAATCAAATGTGGGGTGATATGACGCCCACTGGAATAGTGTTCAGAGACAACCCCCACCCCAGTATGATTTCTCATGCTTTCGCTGCCTTATTTATTAAATTACTTCAGATACAAGGAAAAGGAAAATGTAACAATGTGTTGAGTAAGTTAAAGGGAATAAAACGCAAGGTCATACTTACGAAAGTTTTACCTTTTTGAAAGGTTTTTTTGTTGAGTACTATCTAAATTTATTCTAAATTCTGGACAAGCAGGGTGATTATCACCAGATCAATTATCATGGTTGATGAAATGAATGTTAAGCTTACATATATGTCTTGAGTTGCCTAAATCATTGATTTATTGTACTACTGGACGGTGAAGTGCAATTTTCTCTCCATGTAATACTTAGGAAACAACAGTTTATATAAAACAATACAATTTATCCAGGGTGTTCTTCCCGACCGATTTGTTGAATTAATTTCGTTAAGAAAGGTAAATTAAATGGATAACACTTGTTTTTTTTTCTTGGGTGATCCTCGGCATCTAAGGGTTCTTGTCTCTGAAAAACAACATAACTTATCAAAGGCGTACTTACACCTCTATTCATTTCTAGAAATAAAAAAGTCTGACTATTACGTGGCATAGTATGATTTTATAATTTGAGTGATCCTCAAAAATAAGGTAAACAATAAATAAACGTTTGTCCTTCATATTCCAGACCTAATAATAGTATTTTTTTAATCAATTAAAAACATTATTAAATATTTTAAATATAGTTGTAAAGTTCCTGAATACAAATGTAGTCAAATTTGCGACCGGGCAAATATTAATATTGTGTCCAACTGTAAAATAAACAGTGAATGGGCGCAGGTAGAAAAAACACACCATGTGACAACGTTGCAGTACTCCCTCCTTACTAAGCATATGAGGTCATAACTAGATATCCACAGCCTATTTCTACTATTTTTTTAAAATTTGCTACTACAAAATATTGTTTGTTCGAATTTCTATAACTAACTATAAATGTTTATCTAGACAATCTCAAAACCAACCCCTCACTTCTCCAACCATCAAATGTCAACCGATTCTTACTTTATAGAGCACAAGTTTATTTGTTGTTAAAATTATATAATATTTGTGATGCAATTTTCCCTTTTCTGTTCAAATATATTTTCTTTTACTGCTACAGTAAAAATATAAATACCATATTGTTCGTCATTAACAAATAAAAGTTTTTACTCTCTTGTAATTGTTTTATAAGGTTAACAAGTTTTCAATATATACGACTTTAACATTTTAAAATGGAAATCATTTTCAAATCTCGTGTAAAACGTCACATGAAAAATGCGTTTATCAAATCTGAACTCAATGCTCAGTGTGTTCCAATGAAGGAAGAACTACTTCCTGCCACAATTCTTCAAATGTCGATGAGTAACCTATAGCCCTACATGTAAACAAACCAACTGTGCGAACGGAAATATAGTTTATTCTCTGATGAGATGATAATTGTGAATAACATGCGTCCGTGATTCTGTTTTGGATGTGGGCTGGGGGGGATGTTTTTCTGTTCTTGTAAAACTGCAACCTCTATTATTTTCACGGTGTCTCATTATTGTATTTTCAACATTGTTCTATTTAACACGAATCTTAAAAACAACAAACGTACTTTCTTTGTATAATCGTAATTAATTTAGTATTATAAATAGCCTTTCCTAAATAAATTGAAATCTTTAGGCTTATTAAAAAAAATAATAATAACGAGATTTAGATTCGAACCAACTACCTAAGATTTAGAAAAACAAAGATTAATATAGTTCCTCTATATAATAAAAATAAAGTCCTCTATAGACTTCACTCTGGCTGTCTATCTTTCCGTTTTCAGGATAATATTGTGAACTAGGGAAATTACCAAATTTGTGCTTTAACTAATAACTACAGTACTGTATTTCATTTATTATTGCTAAAATTAAATAAATATAAGACACCACAATTAAAGATCCTTTACGAAAGTGCTATCCTTCTGCGCCAAAGAAGCCTATAACTTTGACCATACATAGGTTATTGAAATAAGTTATTGGAATTTTTGAGTTCTCCAATATTCTGCTCGAGTTGTTGAAGAGCTATAGTACGATTTATTGTTTAAAAACTTTGAAATATTTTCCAGGACTTCTTCAACTTTAACGTCAGGTAATTTGTTGTGCCTCCCACCTCTGACTCATCCATTTTAAATTTATTACTTTTAAAAAAAATTCCTTACCTATATAACACTCTTAAAGTGTGCTTCAATATATACATACACACAAACTTTCTTATTTAACGAGAAACAGTTCTTAGACAAAGTTCGTTATTGTTTTGATCCATTCACTTGTTTACAATTAATATGTAACAGTAGTAATATTAATTATCTTAATTAAAAAATGGCATCGTTATTGCTAAGATAATCAAGATTCCTAAAATGTAAAAGGCATACGCTATTTTTAATTGTTGGCAATATGAATTGGGATAGTGTTCGCTTTAAGTCTAAAGGAATTTTAAAAACAATGATTTTCCCGAAAAGATAAAACGTCAGGCTCATTTAAAATATATTTAAAAATGTCTCTTAGTGTCATAAAACTAATGGCGACCGTTTGGAAATTTCTAACATAATATACCCAAAAACAGTACATTTTAACAAAAAAATTCAAGACACCTTTTTGTAGCACTTTTAATTCCCTATCGGATGTTGTAACTTCAAAAGAATCGGATGAAGGATAACAGTTAAGTTAAAGATAATAACAGCGTACGTAATCACAATATTGGGATGTTTTGCATAATTTTAATAAGATTTTTAAGTATATGCAGGATGTTTTGTAATTACTCTGCAATATTCTAGGATATGATTCAGCACATAAGAATGAGAAAAAAAATCAATTAGACATGGGTCCGGACAAGCTTTGTTTCCCCATAGCCACCAATTTGTTTTTTTACTAAATAATTTTTATCTAGAGAATTATATGACTGATTGAGCTCAAACTTTGCACAAAGTTTAATCTAACAATGATCTATTTAAACAAGATAACCGATTATATACAATAAGGTGTTTGAAAATTTAAAACCTGAATTGCCCAAAAACCGTATGCCTACATTTTAACAAAAAATTTCAACAAATTATTTTTGTAGCCCTTTTCATTTCGTATCGGATGGTGTAACCACCAAAACAATCGGATGAAGGATAATAGTTAAGTTATGTGTAATAATCGGTTTGTTCAACCCGGCATCTTATACCAACACAGTAAACACAACAATATATTTGTGTGTACATATTATGCTGTTATAATCCTTAACTTAACAATTATCCTTCATCCACTTGTTTTTATAATTACACTTTCCGATAGGAAATTGAAAAGTGCAACAACAAAGATGTATTGAAATTTTTTGACAAAATAAATGGTTTTTTAGTTTGTTAGGTATGACATTTTTAACAGTCGCCATTTTTAAACGCATCATTGGATATAATCGTTTATTTTTTTTATAATAGATCATTATTAGGTATAACTTCAAGTCTAGTTTGAACTCAATTGGTGAAACCGTTCTATACATATGATTTTTTTGTGAAAAAACGTACAGACAGACAGACGAAAAAGTAAGCACCGTTGACCTATGTTTATATTGTGAAATTTGTTTGTCTCGATTCCAGGAACAAATCCACAAAAGGGGACCAGAGATTTCGAGGGCATCCTGTATATTTGCAATTTATAATATAGCAGTTGTATGTATTAATACTATTATCTAAAGCACAAATAACAAGATAGGTTAATAAGGTCGGTTCCACTAAAGGGCCTAGGGAAAATTTGTATTACCTGTTTCCCTAAACGTGACGATCCTAAGGTGGCCATTAGCAAACTTTTTTTTTACATGTAGTAAGGGCGTGTAATTTCGGGAGTGGTTGTGAAAAAAAACATATTTACTTATATTTATAGGCATGTCATTAACGCATGCTTCTAACAGAACCAATTAGTGAAAACCCGGTGGTCCTTTATGGCCGTTCGGGTTCAAAACCTTTCTATAAGTTAGGTGGTTTATGATATTTGTTAAGTGTGAGGATTTCCCAGTGTATTTTGCCGAATATCTCAATTTCTTGTCTTTCAATGCCCAGACAATAAATGCCCTAAGGCTGGGAAAAGTACTATGACATGTGTTTTGTTGTTAAACACTACCAAAAGTAACTGTCTAGGCTGCTGAATTAATTTAAGACACTTTTCTGCTTAATTGCATAACTACAATTAGGACTGTACAGTATAACATACATTTTAGGACTGGGAAAAGTACTATGAATAGAATATAGAATAGAATAGAATAGAAAAAGTACTTTATTTTGACATGTATTCCATACAAAATATAAAATAAATTCACAATTAATTAATTATAGAAGATAAAATAAAATGAAATAAACTTAATAATATTCTTTCTTTACAGAGTACTTTACAGCAATGGTCTTTTTGACCGTCAGCTGGGTTGGCATAAACAAAACAATATAGTTAAAAATTATACATAGGTTATACCTGTGTGTATATAACCTTCCTTCCATCAGTGCACCCATACATATATAATCATATAATTATACAAAATATTCAATATAAATTACTACAGAACTAATTAATTTGGCACCAGCTATACAATTAAAATTACTTACATATATAAATAGATTTACAGTAATCCTTCCAAGAACTTAGGTGTAACCCCCCTTCCCAACCAAAATTTTGTGTACTGTTACAGTTAAAAATTAAATTCATTTATTATTCCCATCTAAATTTCCATTCAATCTTCATGAATTTACACAATCTCCACCAATTTCTCCCATTTAATAAAAGTTAAAATTCCCCCTATTTAAACTGCGTTTGAAAAAGCACAAATTTCTTATATCGGCTAGGATAGGGCAGCGAGCAATAAAATGGTAAACCTTCTCCTTTTCATTTATGTTGCATAAGGAGCATAACCATATTTTATCGTTACACCACGGTTTATAGTTTAAGTCAACAAGTTACGCCCTTGCTTTGATGATCCAACTTATTGTTTGTATATCATATTTATCAAATAAAACAAGTCTACTGCAGAGTTGAAAGTCAAGGTCCCGGTACTGTTTATGATATGTCGCATTTCTTGCCCTCTGTAAACATTCTCCCTCCCAAGTAACTCTGACCGCTTCAATAACACTAAGCATCTGTTCCCGTAGCCTATCAATATTGCTCATATCCACATCAATCCCGTATTTATATCCTAACACTTTCCACTCCTGGTAACAGTAAATGCCACTTTTTATTATTTGTTTAGCAAGAATGTTTGGCAATCTATTCTTTAGTAAAGCTACAACCCTTAAAAGAAAATTCAGGTGGATTCTCAATGTATACAAATAAACCTTTTCAAACCCTCTTTCAAAAAAACAAGACATAATTTGGGGTGTTATTTGGCAACTTAAATATTCTTTTTATAAATAATCTAAATACCCCTTCCAATTCATCGCTTTCCTTGTAGCCCCAGACCTGGGAACTGTAGCATAAAATCGCCTTCACAATAGAATTAAAACATAATATAAACTTGGCACTAAGTGGGACCCTCTCGTTACCTAAAAGGTTGTGCCATACCGCGATTATAGCATATTTTGCAGCCATAGATTTGTCCTTAAATTGAGTTTCCCATGACAATGATGGAGTAAGTATAACACCTAACTATTTATATTTATTGACAACCTCTACCCGTTGCCTTTTGTACCACCACTTCTCATTTCTACACAACTGACCCCCTTTCCTAAAAACCATTATTTTAGATTTACTTAAATTAACCCGAAGATTCCATTTGTTACAATAATTTTCGAGTTTATTTATCATACTCTGCAAACTACCAGGAGTAGGGGACAGAATAACAATATCATCTGCATACAATAAAACACTGAACTTAAACCCTTCAAAATCGCATCCTCCATCTAAAATATCAGCCAAATCGTTCACAAATAAAGAGAATAGCAATGAACTTAAAATACAGCCTTGTTTCAAACCCATATTAGTTTCAAAACATTTCGTTACGCCCGCATTACACCACACTCCCGATGTTGTACCTTTGTAAAGCTCTTTTATAATATTCAGCATTTGAGAAGAAACACCCAAACACGATAACTTAAAATACAGCGCCTTTCTATCAATAGTATCAAAAGCAGAGGAAAAATCTACAAAAAAACAATACAGTTTCGCCCGCTTCTTTGACAGTTGCAACTGAATCATACTAGTTAAGTTGAATATGTTATCTATGGTGGAATAACCCTTTCTAAATCCGGCTTGAAATTCACTAATTATTTGATGACTGTACCCAATTGTTTAATCGATTGTGCAATAAACTAGCAAACACTTTCGCTATACAATCTATATATGACAGACCTCTGTAATTTTGCACACAATTGACATCCCCTTTTTTATGCAAGGGAAAAATTATAGATTTTTTAAAACTTTCTAGAACGCGTTCTTCCATATATATTTTATTGAAAATAGCCAATAGCTTTGAACTTAAAAACCGTGGGCCGTTTTTAAAAAAATCATACGGTACTCCGTCAAAACCTGGAGCCTTCCCATCTTTCAATTTTGCCAAAATCGTTTGCAGTTCTTGCTGGTTGAATTGCTTGTCGAGATCATTGTCGAAAATATACTGTTCCGTATAAGAAATATCCCTTGGTACAATAAGAGGATTCAAAAGATTTTTAAAATACTCCACCCATTCGACACAGCTAATATTTCCAGCTAATCTGCTTTTTGTATTTTTAAAACTTTTCATAGAATTCCAAAATTGTTTTGCATCTTTAACTTGCCCCAAACTATTTACAACATATTTGTAATGTATCTTACGCTTAGTTCTGCATAACGTTTTAAAGTTTTTATTTGCCTCTAAATATGCGACTTTAACCATAGTTGAATTTGTTTTGCGAAACAGCATTAAGAGTTTAAAGGCTCGCTGCCTTGATACCAGACATTCGAAATCAAGCCATTGTTGTTTTTTGTTTACCGTAGTGTTATTATTTGTACTCGGTTTAAAGTGGGCTGCTTGTTTGATACAACGAATCATGCTATTGACATTTATCTGGTTATCATTCAAGACATCAAAGGTTGACATTTCCTTATCTATGTTTTTACCGAACAAGACGTTATCTGAATTAGTCCATTTTATTCTTGGCAACAATGGTAGTATACAATCCCCACCCCTTTGGCTCTCTGCAAGTCTACCAACTTTACAATTTACATAAATAGGTAGATGATCCGATCCTGCATGACTTATAACCTCAAAATCATTTACTATTTCTAAACAACTCACTGATACAACCGCAAGGTCAATTACAGAATTACCCATCTTCCCAATAAAAGTAAATTCTCCTTCAGCATCACTTTGCGTTCTGCCATTCAAAACCACTAATCCAAAATTAAGGAATAATTCTAGAAGTTTACGCCCCCTTGTATTTAATATCCTGTCTTTCGATTTCTGACCACTCTAATTGTACTAGTTACATTAATATAATTATACATATCAGAATTATTTTGTTCGTTAGATATTCGGCCATTAAAATCTCCAATTATTATTAAATTTTGCTCTGAATTTGAATTAATAAAATTACACAAATTTTCAAAGCTGTTCTCCCATTTGTTATAATTTAAATAAATTGGCAAAACCAACCAATTTTTAATTTCAATTAATTTTATATTACGTTTGCATACGAAACTAACTTCTTTAGTAAAGGATGACTGTAAATTTACACAACAAATAATACTTCCTATTGCCCTTCCAAAATTAGCATTTCTTTCAGCAAAACTAAAAAAATCGATTTTAAAATTAGAAAGACTCTTAACAATAAACTCTTCATCATGTTCAGATATAAATGTTTCTAATAACAAAATTATATCATACTTATTTAGTAAATGAAAAAAATAATCTTCACCAACCTTGGCTCTTAGTCCACATACATTATAAGACAATATTTTAAAATTGCTAACCGTCTGAGGCACTATAATATTGTCCAACTCCATATGAGCTGTTTGAGAACATTGTCCTGAGAAATTGGTGTTTAGTCCCTAAGAAGATGTTGTCTTCACTCCATTCTCGTCTGTCCGTCCTGGTTGCAGCTTCCCTGGACCGTCCTTTCTCAACTCCGCTATGCGCGATGAGAAATCGTAGTTGAATAGATCCTTCAGCTTCACTATTCCATCCGTTCGGCCGGCCATCAGTGTGTTGTCCTTCCAGGTGAATTTGACACATTCTATTCTAATGTGGTCAAAAACTAACGGCATACGACGTCTTCCCAACTCTTTTTCTATCTCCCGTCAGACTGCAGCAAGGTAGGCTCGCTTTAATCTTACATCCTGTGTGTAATCCCGATGTACGACATAAGATGTTCCCTTTAACTTATTTACATTGGACATGATCCACCCAATATCGTCAACTGAAGGGAACTGGGCAATTATTGCTCTGCCCTTTGCTCCTAATGGTTGCGCTCTATTGACCAACAAACCGCCATTACACTTTAACACTTCCACACAGAATTGTTTCACAAGGGCTTTAAAGTCTGTCTGACCATTCCATTTAAGACCTACAAAAATTAAATTGTTACGTCTAGATCTACCTTCTAAATCATTAAGCTTATCCATAATAACCTGTTCTTGTTTCTTAATACAGTCTATCTTTGCTTTCAAAACTTTGTTCTCTTCCGTCAGACTTCTCACCTCAGAAGACACAATTAAGAGGTCTTTTTTAGTAGCCAATGTTGATAATTTTGTATCTAGCAAGTTACTCAACCCAGTCATTAGCTGTCCATGCGTCGTGTCACCTACCTTTGCATTATCCATCTTGTCACAATGCGTTTCCGACATTCCTAACGAAACACTTGCGTCTTCCGAAAGTTCTGGCAAACTGTACGCCCTGAAACGTTTTAAACCTTTCGGATTTTTTGGGGAAAAATATTTGGCAATCGTTGAGTCATTCATAGGCCCGAAAAATTTCTCAAATTCCGCAAAATACGAAAAATGAAAATAATACACAGGTGAGAGGTCTATCACTAACCTGCAGAACGAAACGTTAACGGAAACTAACGTTCTTCAATAACGTAAATATTTATGCTTCACACTATAAAATGCAATAATAATAATTGTAGTGAAATATTAATAAACTTTGATACTTAATACATGTTTTTGTAGTGGACTATACATAGGCTACTTAAACAGGCGGGACCAAACTCGCTGTCTCATCGTAGACACGCACACTATTTACACACACACACACACACACACACACACACAAATTAAACAGTACACTTAACATATATTTACAGTATAACATACATTTTAGGGCTGGGAAAAGTTCTATGACATGTGTTTTGTTGTTAAACACTACCAAAAGTAACTGTTTAGGCTGCTGAATTAATTTAAGACACTTTTCTGCTTAATAAATCCCATAACTACAATTAGGACTGTACAGTACAACATACATTTTAGGGCTGGGAAAAGTACTATGACGTGTGTTTTGTTGTTAAACAAATTTAAACAAAAATAAAGCATGCCTAATTGACATGCTTGGTGCATATTTGTTTGAAATCGATCGAATATTTTTCTCTCTAGCTTTTTATACATACAGACATACAGACAGATATTTTGTAAAAACCACTTTTTTGGACTCAGGGGGTCCCAAAACGGGTATATCCACAAAAATCTCATCATCGATTTTTTTTGCGAACACTATACTTTCTCCATACTATAGTATAGTGTGAAAGTAAAATGGTAACTAGTTAAAATATAGTTTTATTTATAAACTTGAAAAAATAAATACCGTAGCCTACTTGTTTGGAGAAATAAATGTAACTATCTTCGTCTTCTGATTAATAATGTGTAACATATTTTAACATTCTGTTAACTATATTATGAAAACGAGGACACCGAATGGCTGAACGGGAGTTGTACCGCGAACAGAGGATTATGTACCCTCTAGTTATATTTAAAATAAATAGTTACTTCATTAGTATTTGACAAACAATGGTATTAATGAAAGAAAGTAAGTGATATGAGAAAAATTTTAAATCGATTTTTTTTTTGTATTAAAACTATACAATATTGTTATGTGACGCAAAATTTTACTCAAATAATGTTTCAGACAAAGTAATGTCAAAATTAAGTTTATTGGAGAGCATAAGGTCTTCAAAAGGTTCTATTTAAAATAATAGCAGGTTTTCAAAAGGTCTCTAAAACACGATGACTTATACCATGGTGATAACAGGCGTCAGAAAATAGAAATTAACAGGAACAGGCGTCAACTAAAGCCTTTAAAAGGTTACTTTTGTAACTGATCGTGTAAGACTTCAATAGGTGGCATTTGTAACTGATCGTATATAAGCCTTCAAAATATCGTCTCCCGTACATTTCACACCAGGCACTCTAGGCATCCAAAAGGTTCGTCGACGTTTTCGCTTTATACAGAGGGCACAAAAGGTCGTTTTAGTGTATGAAAACAGACCTTTTGAATGCCTGAGTTCAAGCACTCCAGGCCTCCAATAGGTCGTCGCCCGTACCATTAGGCACTCGAAAGGTCTTATACATAAATCTATATATATATATATATATATATATATATATATATATATACGTTCAATGGATCCACAACCAGGGTCAAGTTTTGAAGTAGACGTTGTATCAGATGAGGAGTGTGTAAGCAACCCAATAGATGATCAGGCTTATAATTCTGACGGAAGTGAAACTGATCCTGATTTCGATAGAAATCCCCTTGTGTGGGCTTCGCAGACTGTATGAAACAAATTCCTTTTACAAGAAATGAAAAGTTTCGTGTTCCAATTCCAGGAAATAAACCTATTGATTTTTTCCGACTTTTAGTTGACGACATTTTTTTTAGAGATAATTGTTGAAAAAACCAATGCTTATGCACTAGAATTTTATTGTGGGCCGAAAACTATGCCAAAATCGCGTATCTCAAAATGGAAAGATCTCACTGTAAACAAATTAAAAATATTTTTAGGATTGCTAATTGATACCGGTTTGAATAAAAAACATAGAAATCAAGACTACTGGAAAAAAAATAAAACATTTTGTCCAGTGTATGGGAAATACATGAGTAGAGACAGATTTTTATTGATTCTTTGGTGATTGAATTTTGACGTGTTTCATCCTAATCAAAGCCTTACCAAAGTCAGGTTTTTAGTAGATTATTTTAACAACAAAATGAGGGATGTTTATTACCCTCAAAAAAATTTATCACTTGACGAAGGTATGGTCTTATGGCGAGGGAGGTTATACTTTCGTCAATACATAAAAGGTAAACGACATAAGTATGGTATCAAATTATACACATTATGTGACCCTCACGGTCTAATAATGAAATTCCTTATTTACTGTGGCGTCTTGGACAATTTAGGAGGGAAAGGACAAGCAGCAAATGTTGTTTTGAACCTCATGAAAGATTACCTAAATTGTGGCCATAGTCTGTATATGGATAATTACTACAATAGTATACCACTGGCTGAAAAACTCTTAGCCAATAATACTTACTGTACAGGAACTTTGAGAATTGATCGTAAATATATACCCAATGAAATAAAACGGGGAATTGTGCAAGTGGGAGAAACAGAAGGAATGTATGCTGAGGGAATTATGGTTGGCAAATGGAAAGACAGAGAGTAGTCCACTATTTATCCACCGAACATGAAAATGTAATTGTAATGTGTCACAACAAAATAAATGAGGAAGCAGAGAAACCTGTAGCGATAGTAAAATACAATGCTTTCATGAAAGGAGTAGACCGCTCTGACCAAATGCAGGTCTACTACCCTTTATAAAGGAAAACTGTGAGATGGTACAAAAAAATGTTTATACATGTGATCCAAATGTTAATTATAAATTCTCACTACCTCTTCAACGAGGCTTTTATGGTTGTTCAGAAAAGGAAAATGCCGCTTCATGATTACACCCAATCCATTGTTTATTCTCTATTACCTGATTTTCCAAATTCATCAAGTCAAAGTCCACGTCTCCGACCTAATGGACATACAATAACTAAAATAGCCAAAAAGAGGCCTAACAGTAACAGAATCTCCCAAAAAAATTGCAGACAATGTTCATCTGAAGGGAAAACAAAGTATTCCATATATGAGTGTTTATCATGTCTAGGACAACCAGGTCTATGCGCAGTCAAATGCTTTCACAAATATCATAATAATTTTAAAAAAAAACTTAATGGTTGGTTGGTAGCGATGTAAATTTTGTTGTAAATAAGTGTTTTATATAATAAACCTATAATATTATCTTAAAAACAACATTCGAGAATGTGAAAACAATTGTTTTGTGAATACCAGTTACATAGTGAGTGGCGCGGGTTGCGGCGGTTGTTCCGAAACAACTCAAATTCGGAAACGAGAGTCAACATTTTTCCGGCTGGAAATATGAAAATGACCCATGGAAACACCAAAATAGTCCTTAAAGTAAGTTTTTACATAAAAAAAATTTCAGCATATGGGATACATCATTGGCCAATTTTCAGCAGTGAATGTGTTAAGACATACTGAAGCAATATGTCCTTTTATATTGCACTTAGAACAAATCAGATGGCTCAACTTACATTCATTTGCTTTGTGGTTACTTTTGACACACGTAAAACATTTACCAATAAGGTCTTTTCGAGAAATGCGTGGATACTCAGAACTGTTTGCTATTTTAGCAGCCACTTTATTTACCTTGGCAGATAAAAACATTTGATTGCTACCAAGCAGGGAAGATTCCATGGCTAAAGCTAAATCAACAGCTTTTTGCAAATTCAATTTCCTTTCCTTGAGTAAGCACTCACAAATTTCAGCATTGTTAAGTCCTCTTATGAACTGTGTTCGCAAATGTACCTCAATAGTATTTGATTTGCAATGCCCACATGTAAAATCAAGGGCGTACCCAGGATAAAAACTAGGGGGGGGGGGCCAAGCCATGGTTATTCAATATACAATTGATTATTAAAATAGTTATTTCAAGAATTGTATTAAATTCCAGCAACAAAACGTATAATAAAGATTTATTTTTTTGCTTCCAGGGGGGGCAGCTGCCCCCCCCTGGGTACGCCCATGTGTAAAATTGCAATTTAGTGTCAATGCTCTAAGAGCCTTTAAATATTCTGCTATATTCTCCCCTTCGTATTAAATTCTAGAATAAAATTTATGTTGTTCTGCTACTTCATGTGGAGTAGGACATAAAAATAGTCCCTCAATAACTTAATAAGGTCATTAAATGATCTAGATTTAGGCAAACTAGGTGCTGTTTAAATCTGGAAATTTTTAGGACTTAAACAGCTTATCAAGACGGACACGTTTTTTGTCAGTTTCTTTTAAATTATTTAGGTCTAGATAATAATTCTCTAGCCTTGTAAATAAGAAAGTGTTGAAACTTTCATTGTTATCATCATAAGAATCTAACATATGTTGGATAACATTTCCTGAAGTTTTGTTACCTTGAATGTTTTGTTGGAGAAATGTCAAAAGTGCAGCATTTATTTCTTCACTCGTCGCCATTTAGTTGTACTTTTATAAAATATATAAGATAATAAAATTACTGAAATCACAAATAAATAATAAATCTCAATAATTGTAGTAATAACATTATATTTCACTAATACAATAAGTTTCAATTGGAACAACAACACACATGTGAATTATTAATACAAACAGCTGATAACTTAAATAGAATCATTAATCAGATAATTTATTATAACAGTTTTATTGTCTGTTATTTTATTAATTAAACTAACCAACTTAACATTATCTATATTATAATATAATATGTCTGCATATAGAGGCGCTCAAAATTTACATTAGAGACTAGAAATCTATAAACCTTTGGCCTTCATTGCATTGAACCACGCACGCGCACGACCGTCTTCACTCTCACGTCACTTCACAGTACTGTTAATTTCTCAAGGAATTTGTTCAAGCAGCTGGTTTATTGTAAACTAGGACACAAAGTCTTATTGATATTCCCAATGTGTAGTTATTTATTGTTTTACCATAGTTATTTCAGTTTTTTTAAAGTTAGGAAATAAAGGTAAGTTCATATTATAGCTCTGTATTTTTATAAACTGTGCAGTATATTTGTTTTTACAGTGTAAGAAAAGTTTTTATAAACTGTGCACGTGTGCCATGGACTTCATAACCTTCAATATAATTATTTTACCGTATAAAAATTACTGATTTTCTTTTACATTTTCGTTACTTCATACGGTTAATATATTTACTTTTTTTTAAAATCAGTTTCAATATGTTGTAGGCTATAAACTTTATGTTGTTATTGCCATTTGTTGCCATACATATGGTGCAATGTGTTTTATCTCATGCATACCATCTAGTGTTACCAAATCTAAATTTGTCCCACCAAAAAAAACCATTTGCAGTGAAAATGGGTATTTACTTGATGGAAAAAATGCACTTGAATCATCGGACAACCTTTCTCCATAATTACCCAAGTATGTTTGAGTCTCACACTACTGATATGTTTTGTACTAGTCCAAACTAGGCCTATGTAGTGTGAGTTCCGCTTAATTAATGTAATGTAACAAATATGGATATTTTTGTCAACACAATGTTATGCAATCGGTATATATTGGTTGTCCTACATAATTCTGGGATTTTGCTATCAAAAAATTATGAAATCATTAACTTTTTACCTTATATTCAAACAATCAGATCATATTTGATTTCGGAAGACACTTTTCAAGTCACAAAATACATTAGTAGAAAATAAAAAAATATAAAAGTACGAAATCCAACTTTGATTATTTTATTAGGGTCTGGTTAGGTGACTATATATATATATATATATATATATATATATATATATATATATATATATATATTTTATGATGCATCCCCATTAAAGCTTAATATTATGACATTGTATTATTGAAGAATCATGAGAAATAGGTTTGGACAGGTGACTATATATATATATATATATATATATATTAGTGTCACCTAGTCAGACCTAATAAAACATACTTTTTATCTTGACAAATATATTTTTTAATAATAAACATCGAGCGATGGCAGATTTACTAACTTGACGAATGTAGTCATAAATATTAATGTAGTTGTAATATTTTTATTCGTAGTAAACTTACCATACCTGTATTTAACCCAACAACGGCTGGATTCTCTTGTTTTCAATATGTTATTTGACAGTGAAGAAATGCGTGACTGAAAACTGTCTTCCGTAATCAAATATGATGTGATTGTTTGAATATAAGGTAAATAGTTGACGATTTCATAATTTTTCATAGCAAAATTCGTGACTTATGTGCAACCGATATTTGCAATGCAATCAAACCATAACTCAAGAAATGTCAGTAGACTAGGCCCTAGTAAAAATTTACTTTTCGATCTACTTTTTAAATCAAACTATGGTAGGCCTAGTAGCCTAGATGTATCTTACATGTTAAATTTTACGTAATATAATCTACATACTGTATATTTGTTCACCAAAGACTCTGCGAATAGGTTGTTAGGCCAGGTTATATTATATTCAAACAGACCAATAAAATTGACAATTTTCCTAGGCCAAACTAATTTGACCGGTAATATACTTTGTGGTTTACAAAATATCATATTCAATAATTATATAGATTACCTAATTTGTTTATTTTTTTTTTTGCTAATCCTTTACTACATATCGATACTTTATTTCTTAAGTATAGCCTAATTTATTTCTTCAATGCGGGGAAATCACTTTTTCACTGAAAAATCACAATTTGAAGACTACGAAATCAGGTTAGGGCATAATGCCAATTCTTCACATTTGCATCTCGTAATGTGAAATGAGAATCGAAATATGGTTTGACACATGCACATTACATCATTACTATCACAAATACGTTATACAAACGAGAGATTTTTCCAGGTGTTTATAATGACAGGTTTGGCCAGGTATATGTCCCACCTGGCCAAACCTCTTAAGTTTTTTTTTTGCAAAATTAAATAATAATTCACAGTATGCAGACTCCATTTTGGACACTAATTCAGTACTAATTATTACCGGCACATCAATAATTAATATATGGAGGAATGTTCGAATGTAATATCTGTCATAACAAATATAAATATTGTAATATTTTATTTCTTTAGTAACATACAAGATGCGAATGTGAATAATTGCCATTATGTCTAACCTTTAAAAGTGACTTCTGCATTGAAGAAATAAATTAGCCCTAACCTTAAGAAATAAGGTATAAATAAGGCTTAACACAAAACATTACCAAAATTAGCTGTATCAGCTAATCTATCCTACAATTACCTCATATTCTGTTTTTTTTACAGATTTTACAAATGAAAGTTTATAACCTTGACAAGTTACGATTACTCAACTAAGTGTGACAAAACTATTTTAGCTTTCATTAGATTTGTGCAAATTACAATATGCTATTGACTGATAGTTGTCAATTGCCTGTTTGTCATATGCGAGAAATGGTAAATTAACTTTGCTTTCTAAGTGGATTTTGCACTTTGAAGTCAAGTATTTCCTATTTATGGGCATGCATGCTACTATATTTTATGTTTTCTTATTTAGTGGATTGTGCTCTGTAAGACTACGGTATGTAAAAAAAAATTGTTATGTGGCCTACATAGATTCTCTTGTTTTCAATATGTTATTTGACGGTGAAGAAATGCGTGACTGAAAAGTGTCTTCCGAAATCAAATATGATGTGATTGTTTGAATATAAGGTAAATAGTTGACGATTTCATAATTTTTCATAGCAAAATTCGTGACATATGTGCAACCGATATTTGCAATGCAACCAAACCATAACTCAAGAACTGCTACTCTTAACTGGTACTCACTTTATTTTGTAAAGGAAAAAGTGTTAAATTTTTTTTAGTAGTATTTAGGTTTTTCACCATAAAAATTTAAATTGAAAAGTACCAAATTTAGGTGTATGCACAAGTTATGTTAGCTTATATTTTGCAATGAGATTTTGGAATTTCGATATTTGCTTATAAAATGGTCATTTTTAAAGCCTATTTTAAAAGAAACAAATTTTTATCTGTGAAACTTCAATATAGAAATTACATAAGAATATAATTTTAACCATTGTATTCAAACTTCAAATTACAAGATGGTGTTTATCTATGAAACTTTGACTACATCATTTTAACCATCAACATAAACAATAAACAACACTTAATATCAAGATTCATTTATCCTATGGTAGGCCTACATTCATATTAAAAGTCAAGTATAAGTCATAGTTCTTTTTATTTTAGTAATAATAGTTGAATTATTTTATGTTTATTTCATACAAAACATTTATTCCTTATCATGATAATATTCTTATTTAAGAACAAAATAAATTATTGATAAAAGTTGTATTTGAGGAGTTTTACACATGAGGAATTAGATTAATAGTTGATACTCACTTTATTCTGTAATATGTCATCTGTCGTCGTCATCTGTAATTACATCAGTGACACCAATTCCTTAGTGTTCATAACCTGTTTGTATGTGAATTTGATACCATTAATTTTCAATTTTTAAAGTTTAAACAATGTTCAATTCTGCTAAAAACATACAATTTTTCCTTTTTAAAATAAGGTTTGTACTAAATGAATTGGAGATTTTTTTTAAAAATCTTATGAACTATAAACTTAAACTTTTATCATTAATACTTAAGAGGTACCAGACTTACGTACAGGCTTAATAATAAATCATGTGCTTATTCTGTGAGATGTTGTCTTTAGTTCTTATTTCATCAATGGCAAGGACAGTAGGTAGTAAATTTAATTTTAACCTGGTACCTATACTTCTGTTTTTGTAATTTTTTTGGTTTACAATGATTAAAGAAGTTGTAAAATTATATGTTTGTATAATTTTTTGAATATGGTTTTTAGGTAACAAATGTCGATTATAAGCTCAGGGCGTAAAAGTGGAATTTCATTTACAAGTAGTAAACAAAAGGTAGTTAGGTTTCAACTTGCTTACAATTTAAAATCCTTATTATCAGAGAGCTTGAATGGAAAAGGACAGCAAGTATATGAAGAATTGGTTTGTACAATCAGAGATGCAGGACAAGAAATTAAGGTAAGTGTATGTAGGACTATATATTTTATAATAGATTGATATATTATTTATCACAAATTACTTATTTACTACCAATACTTATTTAATAACGATACTTATTTATCGTTAACAGATTCTGTGGTGTTTGGAACAATATTTTCTCAAAATCTTGATCTCTCTAACAAAAACTTAAAAAAATTCAAACTTGATATAAATGATGTTTTTGAGTAGGTTTGCTAGAATGATTGAATTTGTCTTTTATGAATTTATGTATAGTTGTATATCGTATATTGTTATTTTTACTTTGTTCATTGTATAATTGGTATAGTAATTTAATTTGTTACTGCAACTTTTTGGACAATTATACTGAGTTGTTAAAAGTGTAAATAAATAAATATATTTCCTATCTTTTAAAATTATGTGTTGTTAATAATTAGTTAACATTTTCAGTGATGAACTAGAAAAATCTTTTGAGTTGAGAAACTCGGGTCTATTTGAAGAGGTCTGGTTTCAAAATGTTGATTTTATAGAAAGTTTGGTGACTCGATATGTATACAGCAAATTTGAATTTCTATTTTTTATTTTAAACAATTGTAGCTTCCCAATTTTCCTCACAAAGCTGAGTGAACTCAGTGAAGTTTGAGCCCCATTGTGGATTGAACCTGGATTCTCTCACCCATGAAGCCAAAGTACTAACATTAGATCACACAGGGAGGGGCCCTCCTGAATTTGAACATAAACTTGAAATACATTTTTAGCACAGAAGATTAATTTCATTTAGAACTAGAAAATAGTAGCTGAAAATAGAACTGAATCCAACATGTCAATCCTATTTTGTATATATTTGTTGAGGTTGTGGAACATTAAGGATGGGGCATTGAGAAAGTACTTCAACTTTCATTTAATTTTCTTTAATATTCTTTAATTTTCTACATACAATTTATATAGTCCTATATAAATACCAGAAAAAATTGTAAACATTTTCTGATTTATATGGCTTGCATCTTAATCTCTTTTATTATAAAGAATACTAAACATGAAGTATATTTTGCGTTTTAGGATTATGACTTACTTCAACTATTGAAGGAGGCCAGGGGATGTATCTCCATCTTGGATGAAAACGTTCGATTGTTTGTGCAAGTACTTCTGGTAGGTGACATTTAAAGTTTTATTCATTATTTTTCTGTTTTTGTATTAATCTAGAGTTAATAACTGATGTTTTAAAATTAATAACTTTATAGTATGAAGACATCACTGCAAGGTTTGGTTACAAATCTGACCGAGAGGTTTTTTACCTTTTAACTACAAAAAGAAAGAAAAAAAATTGTTTCTCAAGGTGTTCATAGAACACAAATCAGCTGAAGTACGAGTAATTAGCAGTAGCGGCCGATGGTTAAGGGCAATGGGAGGGCTCTGTTTTATTTTATACACGTAAGGGAAGGCATGTTATCATTCACTTAACATTCACAATCACAAAGGGTTAAACTTAAAAACATAAACAAACAATTCGTGTGAGTGGCGAGACACTATTTAGAACAGTTGCGACAACTTATTTTGCATATCGAAAACAAGGTTTTTAGTAATGCGGAACATCTAATTTATGGTGGCTTCACAGACTGATGTCTGCGCGCGCAGCTTCGGACTCTGCCCTAGAAGCCCATTACACGCTGTGTAAATGACGTCACGGCACCCTCAGCTCTGTCTGCTGCTTGCCCCATATGACTAAATGCAATGAAACTGGGACGCTCTGGCCACCGTCCGAACTCCAGAATACATTCGTCAAATATTTTATATTGTAAAACTTCCGCTACAAATGATGGTGAAATCCATAGCGGCAATTCATAATTCATTTATCTCCACAGAATTAAATACATATATATTTACATTATTAAAATAATATTATCATTGGGGGGGGGGGGCGGCGTCCGAGAGTCCTTATGAGTAAGCCGCCACTGGTAATTAGTAATTAAAGTTGCATGAATGACTAATATTTTGTTCTAAAACTTGCATTTCTGGTTCAAAGTGAAGGTGTAACAGTTTTAGAGTAGGTCAATTATAGTGACATTACCGTAAAACAGCCTTTAGGGATAAATTAGTTTTAATTATTTATTCTTTGTGTATCAAAAAAAAAAAAAATGGTTACATTTTAAATGTTTAGAGTAGAACATTTTTATATTTTTATTTTATCACATATGAAGAGAAAGTTATGGGATAGATCAAAATATCTTTGTTGCATTTTTTGTGTTTATTCGATTTGAAGTCCCTGAGTTTATTTTAGAATGCTGTCTGTCTGTTGTTTGTGCATGCATTATTGCCCAAATTTGTGGCCGATTTTAATCAAATTTGGAATGTATGCTTATTTCTCCACAGCTCGCGACTTTTTTTCATTTTATTCTATACCTAAAATTTTCAAGGTAGTTTCTATATAAGAAAGAATACAAAATTACATACAATTACAATTACATAAATTGTATTACATAAATACAATTATCTCATAATTCACTTAATGATTTTGATCAAATTTTTGCTCAAACGCAGTACAAAGAAACCATAAGTTGTGATACAAACCTTATTACTCATTTTCTCTCTTAAAATGATGGTAAAATTAAGGTCTTGGTAAAAAAAAAACGAAAATTTGATCATTGTAGTAAAAGATGTAAATTCATAAAATTATCTTTACAGATATCATTTAAATATTATTGAAACTTGAAGAATAATGACTGAAACACATGTGCAAAATCACAAGTAAAATAATACTATTCAGGAATAATTGTTAAAAAACCAAAATGATTCTTGACAGCCTTTATTAAAAAGCTTGATTTTGATCAAATACGATATTCGCTGAAGATACTAATGAAGCAAGCTTAAGCCCTATTTAAATACTGTATATAAATATATTTCAAAGATGGTGTTCATTTTCACTATTTAACCAACAACTACCGAACTGACATTTTTGATAATGATTAGTTTTGGTTGGTTTTTATGTTTGGTTTTGTAATGTCACAAAATTTATAACTGGTTGAAATAATTGAACATTTATCCATTGGAATAATAATAATAAAAATGAAAAGAACTTGTATAGTATAATAATTTAAAAAGCAATGTATCATATCACTCAATTATCATACTCACCAAATATATTCAATTTATATAACATGCTTTCCATTAAAAATGTGTGATCATCATAGAATTAAGTGAATAATATCATGTTAACATAGGCTGTTAATTTTAAAAAAAGTGCCACTACCTGTGAAGAAAAAGAACTTATTTTTTCGTATTCCAACAATGTAAAATATTAGTATCGCTTCAGATTCCATGTAGAAAGCATCTATCTGTTCTAATTCAAATCAAATATTCAAACGAAAGATAATTATCAAGCTATATAAATAAGGAAGTGAAGTTAACAACAATATTGCATTCAAGACAGCATAAGTGTGATTTATAAATGATAAAATATAATTCAACCAAAACATTTGGTAAGTCAGATATTTTAATTTATAAAATTCCAGGACTACAGTACTAACTTCAATTTGATATAAAGTGCTTCTTTTATCCAATGTTGTAAAACTATAATATAACAAACTATGTGGTGATCAATAAGACAATTACCCTTTTCCATCTACATAGTAAACGAACAGATTCAAATAAACTGTGTATCCAATCATAGAATTAAATATTACAATCATATTACTCTACATTATTTCTTTTATAATTTGAACTTTAAGTTAATTATTAGTGTCAAATGCCTATTTGTCATTTCTATTTCTTTGTTCGAGTTAAATTGTTCATTTATAAATAAATTTTCATTAAATTTTAATCCATTTTGTTGAATATCAAGTTATAAATTGATTAGCTACCAATTTTAGAAAGGCATGGGCGAGTGAGAACATTAGTGCAATGTTTTTGCACAATTTATTTTCTTTTTTGAATTAAGGTGACTCAGGACATCAACTGGCAAAGAGATTTGATGGAAACATCTAGGTACTACTTGTGACATAATAATTAACAGTGCAAAGATTTTAAACTTTGTGATGATGAAAGCAAACAATTACGTACTTGAGAATACTGTTTACAAGTGGTTTCTGCAACAATGTGCAGTTGGACAAACGATCTCAGGTGCGATTTTATGAGAAAAAGTGCTGATGTAAGTGAAACTTGATGATGTGAGTGATTTTTTAAAGCAAGCCTTAATTGGCTACGGAATTTTAAATCTAGACATGGCATTCATGAGTTAGAAGTTTATGAGGAAAACTAAGACAGAAATTTCTATTTTTGTGTTCCATTTTAGGTCTGTGTCCTTTTATCCCAGTTTTTATATTATGGCTCGTTTCTCCAGCATATACCTTTCCTTAGCTACAAGGCATCTTTTTTTGGTGTGCCTTTTTCAGGTGTGTAATTTCCAAAGGCGAATTTTAAGGTTTAGAAATATTGTTTGCCTTATGTACTAGTATGTTTTTTTTTCTGTTGCCAATACATGGCATTTTTCTGTGATGGAGCATGGTGTGAAGCAGCATTGAGATAATGATCAGTATGCATTGGTTTTCAATACACCGTAAGGCATAATGACACAAAGTACAGGCTAGAAATCCAGTTTAAATTTACGACAATTGCTGCGAAAGCTTGAAGTCTATTCTTGACTGGTAAAATCAAATTGGTAAATATAAACTTAACTGGGCATTTGTTTATGAAAACAAAGGTTAATTTTAGAAAAGTGCTTAACAAATAAAATAAATATCTTGCTTGAACATACTCATTATTGTTGTTATAAATAACGCAATAATATTGTGTATACAAATCGTCTTATAATGGATTATACAAGATTTGTTTCAATAGTATTCAGCGATTTAACCTATTGGCTAGTAAGCATAATGATCTCAAAAGAGTGTGCATAGCAATTCTAGTAATTTCTCTAACAAGTATGAACGGGATTTGTTTTAGGTACTCTCAACCTATTTTATTTTGTCAATGCCCTAAAATCTAGCAACAGTATTTTGAACTAAATAGACTTCCTAAATAGTTATTTATCGCAACATATGTGCTGGTAGTTGTATCAGTGCCATCTGGCATGTATAACAATTACTAAACTTGTTTTACTGCCTTTATCACACATGTTTACAATGTTTGGCAGACTTTATTACTAGTTAGCTGTGAGACGGGTAGTTTTATGTTGGTGCTTATTTGTGGTTTTTAGATGTGTTTGTTTAAAATTTTTATAAAGATGAGTGACTATACAGACTTTTTACTTCAAAGTTTACTATTATTTACTCCCTTTGTATATATCCTTGTTTCTAAGAATATCACACATTAAAACAATTCTAAAAGTAAATATGTTTTTATGTTGTTTTGAGTTAGAATAAATAAATTTTTACATTGAAAAAGGGGGGGGGGGAATTTACTCCTTTGTAGTTTGTTTTTGGTAAAATGTGTACTCTCTTGTAGCATGCACCAAATCACGGCATATACCATGCGTACTGGTCAACATGTTAATATTATCTAACATATATCCTGCCTTGAACAGTGGTATTTTAGTCTCCTTCAAAGGAGTCCTCCTGCGACCTTACACACTTATTCCAGTGTTTCCTCCATTTTTAAAAACAGTTTTTAGGTTCTCTTTTGTGATCACTATCAGCTGTCTCGTCACGTTCTCCTTAATTGCATCAATGGTCGGAATTCTGTGCTCTTACAAAGTTGACTTTAGTTTGAGAAAAGCCAGAAGTTGTAGTGAGCTAAATCTGGACTGTAGCACCTGGTTGATTCTGTTTTCTAAAAAAAAAAAAAAAAAAAACCTACACGATTTATGATGAATGGGGAGACTGCCTGTCACCACTTGCTTATACCTGATTTTTTGTTCTTCATCTCTCACTATGTCAAGAACATGGATCTATGCTACATATTAATTGTTAAGACAATGCTTTTACAATAAAAACACAGTTTAGACACAGCTCTGACTTTTCCACACTTTCATTGGACATGTATAAACAGACTATTTCCTTTATAGAGACTGGGCTTTTGTTTCAGGTTTATACCAATTAACCCAGTTATGACCTGTGTGATGAAATGTGTGTAATAATTAGCGGTTTGATTTAAGCTCTCATCAAATAGCACAGAATTCCTATTTTCATTACAGATGCCAAATTACAATTTGCTGTTAATTTAATGCCAAGATCTTCAATCAATATCTGTGTAAAAGACATTTTTGGAATCTTCACACCATCTCTTTTAATTCTCACATTGTCAGTTACAAATTTTCGTAGATTCCCACCTACAGTCATTTAAATTTCTCAGTTATTCTGCTTTTTTAAAGACTTAACAGATTCTAATCAATCTTTGAAGTATGTATACCACAATTTTATCCGGGTTTTACCAATTGAATCATCCTCGAAAGTGTTCTTAATCATCCAGATAGTTTCTATGGACTAATCAAGTTTTATTCAATTTTTTTTTCAGATAAATTTTTCTACCCACATGTTCATTGTGAACATGTGACTGCCACACAGTACATATGTTCATTTAATAGCTTTTAGCAACCAGCTATTCTCCTCTGATTAGCTGCCAATTACATCTAGGGTATTCTAACAATTTTTTGTTATATTCAAAGTAACTCTCCAAATAGACCTTATAATTATACTGTAGGATATTTACTCATACAGATTGAAGTTATAAGGGGTGTGTAATATTTTAGGAATGTGTTTGAGGCAGGGCCCTCACATGGCCGGTGCTCCCGTTGCTACGACAACGGGGCCCGTGGGCCAAGAGGCCCGCAAGGACGGGGAAACATTAAAAAGTAGAACATTTTTAATAAACCATAGAAAGAAAACAATAATTAAATCACTAGGACTAGATTTATGTGTATCAATGAAATATTACATCAGAGTAATATAAATTGGTTAATTGGATATGGAGAGCGTTGCGTACAAATCGTGTCTGAATCTACAACAGCTGTGAGTAACAAAACCACTCCTTAAACAGAATAGGAGTTAATACAGTAAAAATATGCCCCGTAATTATGACCTTCTTTTGAAACGTGGAAACAATGTATTCTTTGTTCGCCCATAGTCCTAGAAGATGGGATATTTTGACTTCGGAAGTGCCGCTTTCACTAAAAAAACAATCACAAACAATGTGGTACGAAAGATTCGAAGCCTATGTTCCCGTTGCAAAGCACTACCCAGAACTATTAACGGCCTTAGAACGAGTATTAACTGAGTTGAAGTCAAGCCTAGAATGCCTAGAACCAAAAGCATACAATAAAGCTATCTGTCTTAAAAATACCTTTTTTCTTTTCAAGGCCTTTGTATGACAGTATTTTGGTACAAAGTGTTAGGCTGCATCAATGAAAAGAGTGTAATAATTTAGTATTTCTCTGGACATTGAAGTGAAACTGATGAATGATCTGAAGGAAGACATGCAACGACCGAGAAATTCGTGGGAAGACATCATCAGTGAGTGACGTTTAGTGGCAGAATCCATCAACGTACCATCTACGTTTCCAAAATCAAGAGGTCGCCCACAATTGGAAACAACTATTGAAGAAGAAGAAAACCATTTTTAAACTAGTATTGTGTATAATAGAGCATGGATCTTATTTTGTCTGATCTCAAGACAAGATTTGAAGCAACTAATGCACCTACTGAACTCTTCAGCCCAGTTCTTCAATTCAGCTCTATGGAAGACAGTGATTTAAGGGATAAGGCTGAAAACGTAGTTAAAACTTATAAGAATGATCTATTAGTAAACTTTTCAGATGAAATTATACATCTGAAACATATATTCAGCTCTCTGTTTCAAGTTGACCAAAAAAACATTTCAAGTAACCCGTTAGAGTTGTTGAATGCGAATCCATGCCAAACAGTTAGAACCAATATTCATAATTGTGTGAATTGCATTAAGAATATTTTGTACGATACCAGTTTCTGTTGCATCTGCAGAAAGAGCATTTAGTCAGCTGGGCAACGTATTGAAAACATGGCGACGTTCATCAATGACTCAAGAACGTCTTAACTCACTTGGAGTGTTAGCAATCGAACACCGTCTTTCATCAAGCCTTGACTTCAGTGATGTAATTGTAAAATTCTCAATGATCAAAGCCAGAAAAATGTAGCTTTCATTCTTGTAATAAATTATCAGAACTCAGAAACACTACAATGCAACATATAACTATCATTTATGTGTACTTGGTTTTTAGCTTTGAATTTAAGTTGAATTTAGTAAGCTATTAGTATGACCAATTTTTATGAAATACTTATTAGATTTTCCTTCATTAATTTTTTTCTTTATAAACATGTAATTGCTTTGCTTACTTCATTTTTACCTAAAAGTTGTATCTTCTGCTTCTCAATATCTGAATGATAAAATTAGGATGTGTTCTCAACGTATCAGAACACAGATATAATAATAATACAAATGCATCAATACATATTCAATATGCATTAGCCTAGCCATTAATATACTCATAGTAATTAATTTCTTTTCTTGGTAGTAAGAGGGGGGCCCATCGTGACTTTTAGCAACGGAGCACATGGACTTATGTGGGGGGGGGGCCTGGTTTGAGGCAATAAGAGTGAAAGTTGGGAGAAAAAATTCTCAGAATTCAAAAATATGTTTGTCTTAGACTTCTATTTGTCTCTGGATGAAAAATAATGACTTAATTCAATTACCAAATGGTTTTTTTTTAATAATGCGAATTTTTTTCTGAATATTCATCCTAATACAACTCTTTCTTTATTTATAAATTAAACATTTTAATTCATATGATAAAAGAAAAACCAGTAGCTTATTATAAACTTCATTAAAAAGGCAACAAATTTTGTGTCTTATAATATATTGCTAAACCAGTAGTTTTCGAGATATTCAACATTATAAATTATTTGAAACTACTACTATTTTGAAAATGTAAAAAATAAAGTCTTGGATTTTGTAAGCTGGTAAAAGTTAATAAAAAAATATGTATACCAAATCTGGATCCAATATCTTGTTCATTTTCAAGATTATAAAAGTGTTTTAAAAAACTCAAATAGACTGAAAATGGAAAAAGAAACGTTTTTGGAAATATGTTTATAAGTACTTTTCTATAAACCTATACTTAAAATATTGCATGCCCATTATAATTCGTTCTGAATATGCCATTTCCAGCAAATGTTATTTTTACTCTACTGAGGCTATAAAGATTAAATATGTATAATTTAAAATCATGGGAGAGATTACAATATCTTAGTTTCTGTTAGAAATTCAATAACAATTTGCTCTTGTAGGTTAATTTCAGTCAGCTGTGAATACTTTATACCTTCTTTTGTAATCTGTTGTAGAAGAAAACCATCGGCTCCAAATTAAAATATTAATTCATACACTAAGTTCAGAAAATTTTGTTCTGGAACATAGTTGTAAATTTACATTCCTTTAATAATTTAAATAACAACAATTTAGTAATTTACAAAATAATTGTTTCACAGATTATAAAATGGACACACCGCAGCGAGGAACTAGTTCAAGAATATCAAGGATTCCTTCTGGATCTTTGTTCGGCACACAGTTACTATACAAAGTTCACTTTGGAGCAATTGGTGTTGAATTTCAAAGGCTCAGGTATGCTAATTATATGTAGACAATTATTAAATTTATATAATGTTGTTCAAATTAAATTATATTAAAACTTTGATTATCCATCACAATCACGGCTGTCGTTATTGAATGTGACAATAGACGGATAATAGAATAGGTTTTTACACAACCAGCTGGGGCCACTGCCAAATTTTTCCATTACAATAACAATAAGAAAGTTTGAGATCCACTATAATACAATAGTACTATTTTAAAGCTAAATCGAATAAACAACAAAATATATTTATAGTAATTTTAATTATTTGATTTTTCGCTTATACGTTTTTTATTAGCAAATATTGAATTTACAAATAATATTTCAAGTGAAAAATATACGACCTAGACTGGGAATCGAACCCAGGACCTTTGGCTTTACGCGCCAATGCTCTACCATTGAGCTATCCTAGTCGCTTCCCAGTACAGGGCGCAGACTTCTCACTTGACTTTAGTTGCTGCAAATTAAAATTACTATAAATACATGCGTAAGGGCTGAAAAATGAGTGAAAATTAATTTCAATGTCGCTATGTTGCGAGGTAATTAATTGGAAACTCAAAATTGCAGCAACTAAAGTCAAGTGAGAAGTCTGCGCCCTGTACTGGGAAGCGACTAGGATAGCTCAATGGTAGAGCATTGGCGCGTAAAGCCAAAGGTCCTGGGTTCGATTCCCAGTCTAGGTCGTATATTTTTCACTTGAAATATTATTTGAAAATATATTTGTTTAATAAAATTACAATGCACATTACATCCTTAAACTTGATACTCCTCTATTTCCTTTTGCACTCTTTCTGAGCCTACATGCATAGCTTAATTACATACATGCATAATTACATGCATAGCCGGTCTAATAAGATATGCCACAGAATGTCTTTATGTATTTCAATGGTGGCACTTTGTTTGCCAGTATGTCTACACAATCATTCCCAGCATATGCACGAACCCGATAAAAATCATTTAGCCTCTCCATACCTCCGTCCGTGATGTGATTCTGAAACAATCCCAGACTAGCTTTAATCTGAATTTGTTATAATTCATGGTTTTCAAACGTATCTAACTGTTCGTGTTAACTTATATCATTATTCTTGTATCCAAGGCTCAATTTTTCTTATATATATTCCATTAAGGCTGTAATTTCTGACTGTAACATTGTTAGGTACATTCCCATAGGCAGCTCATATTTCTTTTCAGGATTCCACCTTTAATTTTAGAAATATCTGTGAACCACTCTTAACTCTTGCACAGGTTATTTTTTTGAATGTTTTAAAGGCAAAAAACCTCATAGTTATCATTGCCTTACAAACAAATATTAGAAAAAGACATACCTAGTGCTCAAATACTCTAATATTGTAAGAGTTAAAAGAGAACGAGAGTTTATCAAGAAAGACCTGATAGGAAAGCTAAAAAAATGGATTTAGCCTAAGTTTTAGTTTTTGTTTATTGCACAAATGAACACGTTCAGTGCTACGAGCGCCAATCAGCGTCCATGCGTTGTTAGGTTATCTATGCGGCAGACGCCGATAAGCGCTTTGTGTAACAATAGTTTTAGCTGGAAATTACCAGCTGATAGTTTACTTTTGAGGTTATATTATTGTGTAATGTCGTTGTTAGGATCTTTGTTAATATTTTAGTGTCTTTCGTTCGTAGTTACAAGAAAGTTCATAATACAAAAAATGTCGGATGAAAATCCAGATGCATCTTCGTCTAGAAAACGAAAATATACTGAAGATTTTGTAGCAATCAACCGGAAACCTTTTAGCCCCAGAAATATGGAACATCTACCTTCTAAATGTCAAGTAGGCCAAAACGGACGGGTGTTGAGAAAGAAATGTAAACATTGCAAGATGGAAAATAACTTTTGTTATATGCTGAAATTGCGGACACATTTAGTTTTATTATATGCTGAAAGTAAATATACAATAAATTTTATGTTCACAATAAAATATAGTTCAATTGTTAATTTTCTATCTCAAATAGTCTTTGGATAATTACATACTAAAATGTATTTTTATATAAATGCAACTATACCAATGTTGCTTTCTACACTTATTTTAACACCTTTGGACTACTTGTCCCACTGTTTTTCAGAGACTACTTTTTAATTATTATCTTCTCCCATAGTTTTAATTACAAGCCCAACTATAGAAAACTCACATTTTATACTCTTAACAAACAACTTTTGACTCTTAACCACCAATTCCCTATTTCAACTAACTTCTTACATCTCACATCTCAGACTACCTCTGTCTCTGACAAACTAAAAAGACTTGACAGAGGGGAATCTGTAAAAAAGCTTTGTGACAAGTACCATCAACGATTCGAGCGATCGAATGCCCGCTTTGGGATCTGCCGAACTTTTACGAACATCGCTGTTTTTAGCAATATATTTTTTCCCGTCGGGGTCGCCGACTAATCCGGACTTCCGGATTATCGAGTGCCGAGTTTGCGAGACTCCACTGTATTTACATAATGCCAAATATAACCATTAATATAAACTATTTTTGCTAAACATTTGTAATTCATTTATTTCTTTACATTATTACTTACGTTAATCAAAATTGCTAGCCAATTCGGCATTGCAATTAAACCTTTTGATTGTGTGACGAATAATATTCATTACATATACATTTGTTTAGCTATTGTGATTTCCTTTACAGTAATGAATACAGAACACATTTGGACTTTTGTATTCATTGTTTGTGAAACTCCTACATCAGAGACTATGAAATGTCAACTGATCCTACCTACTGTGTAATGTGTCATCATTTGCTGTGGATTTGCACGATTTTGTGAATAGTTGAACAAGTTCGTTTTTCAAAACAGTTAGTTGCATTTTTTAAAGATTCTAAGTAGAAGAAAATATAGATGTAAATTATGATATTTGACCCTTATTGAAATATATAACTATTTTTTCATAGCCATCGTTCATAGTTCTCATTCATTTTTTTCATTGATAACTACCTAACTGTAATTTTTGCTGAGGATTTGTTTTTGTTGGTTTTTATTTGGTTTTACGGATGGGAGAAGACGAAGTTTGTCTAATGATTTTTGTACCATATTTATTATTATTATTTAATGTCAATAACAATATTTGAACCTTATTATTCTTTCACACTTGTTGACTCGTTCATAAATTTAATAATTAGCAGTACCGTAAAATGTATGTATCACTATTTAAATATGTCTCTCTCAAAAGCTAAATTTATTTAGATGCCTACCTAAACTTTGTCATGTCACAAATAAAATACATCATAATTAATTCCAAGTATTAACAATTAAAAAAATTGAACACCAACACTTCAAAATGGGTTATAAAAAAAATAAAAATTCTACGCGTAAAATATAGTTAGACATAGTTCAATTATTCACAGTATTGGCTACAGTGTCAAAACTGGTTTCATAAAGTGGAACAAAATAGTTTTTAGATAATATAATATTCATAGTGTGTTAATCAATTTTAGATATTCGGATGTATAGGTTACAAAGTCTACAATGCAAAGAAGCTCCAAGCCCAGTGCAATGGTCTAGTATAGATAAGTTAGTGTGAAAACAAAGCAAATGTGAAGCACTTTCAAGAAAGGATGTCAACTTATTAGAGCAGCAGTGGTTGATTTACAGCAATGCGTAGTAGTAGTCTAGCCTCATGTCTACTTCAAGTTTTCCCGCCCTTGGAAATGCAACGGCTATCGCACAATGGTACTTGTAATTCACAAATCTCCCGTGCCCTGATGTTGTCAATTCGGTTATTTCATTTCACTCCCGCATAGCCTAGCAGAAATAACCACTCCTTTGATCTCATTTTTCATTTTCTGATATACGTACATACAATCTAGCCGAACTTTAATCTATCGAAAATGTGAAACGTTACAGTCGGCAGATCTTACAACTACTTAACAATTTTTCTTTTATCGTAAACCTATATTTGATTGAGTGTTATTTCTTTTTTAAATTTAGAACATAATTAACTAATAATCAGATTACAGTTCTACACTATTAAAGTTCCAAGTTCCACTTGCATATCTTTATTACACATTGAACAATTATTATCTTATACAATGATCATATTATAGATTTATTATTTATTCTTAGTTATATTAAAAAAAACAACAACAAAACAAAACAATGAAGAAAAAAATATAAATATTTCAGGGTAAGAGTATTCCCTTCCAAGAACAAACAGCACCATTTTCTAATGGCACAATCAGTCATAATGATCTTACTATACACAAAGTTTGCAATGAATGTCTACTCCCTTACTGTTCTTTGCCCACAGAATATGATTAACAACACATATTTTACAATAAACAGGAAATAGTAGCAGCCATTTTGAAGAACAGTATTGGCATGAGAACAGGCTGCATGACCTTCCCACTAGCTCTGCCTGATACATTTTGCACCAGGCTAAAGAACTGTACAAAGATCATTCTACTATCCCCACTTTCCATGGACCAAACATAATCAGAACTTACTTTCAAAAAAGTCTTTGTAGTCAATTGTCAGATAAGTTTTGGTGCTATGTGGTAGTGCTTTGTCCAATAAAAGCTGCAAAAACATTGTATTTACTTTTTCACACAACCATACTCAAAACCACAGGTCAAGAAAACCAGAAGTATTTGTTACAATCACTCTGATATTACATCTTGGAAGTTATCGATCAAAAGCGAACCATAGACACCATTCTAACAGTTGAAATAACCCTTCTCAAAATATGAGGTAGCTTAACAAAGATAAAACCTTTGATTTCTTTGAGGAAAATATTTTGATAAAATTTTTGAGAAATATTAAGATTTATGGTCCAAAATTAATGTTATAATCTAAACATAAAAAATTTACGGTTCATGAGAAATTTGAAAAATACCTATAGGGTTATAAACCTTTATATTTAAAGAAAATTAGTTGAAATCGCTTTAGTAAATTTTGGGATATTCAAACTTTTATGTGGACATCCAACATTCATTTTATCTTTTTGACCAATAACTGACAATTTTCCGGAGATTGTGATGAAATGTTCTTTTGTTTGGGTTCTTGGGGGCAACGTTTGATCAAAATTGCTGATTTTGAATAAAAGTGTAAACAATATGTCTGGAGATATATGGACAATAATATGCCTATAAATAAAAATTGTAACTTCTGTTTGGGCTGTATGAATGATAGACAGATCTCTAATTTTAGGAGACCTCAAAACTATTAAAAGCTCAACGTTAATTTGTTGACGCATCTATAAACTTTCTTTATACTAAGTTTATGTGAGAAAGTAAAATATTCTCAAAGACTTATTTATATTAATTTTATTGTAACATCAGAATGGTACCATCTGTTTGTTATAAGCATAAATGGAATTGAAGGTTGCTCTCGATTGAAGTGCAAAGACAGATTTGGTACAAAAGTGGATTTAAACTTATCTGATTTGCAGATCACCATTGGAATATCATCTTGGGGTAGGCTACATGGGACCATTGTAGTTACACCAGTCGTACAGTTACTTGTGCCATAATTCTTTAAGTCTGCAAATTGTCATATAATAGTGATACAGAATTAGAAAGATTATCACCATTTAAAAAATGTTTATTAATCAAAAGTTTAAAATTATACAATCAACTCCTTGTTAATCATAATCTGCTTTGCTGAATAACTCAGGAAAAAGTATTAACAATAATTCATCCTTGTTACACCACTTCTGATAATGTAAAAAAACAAACAAAGAAATAGAGAAGTTAAAAGTCCTTGAATAGTGATTGTGAACAACTGTCACGAGTCATACAAAAGATCAGTAGCAAAGAAGAGGATATAGCTGCACGAAAGGAACAGACAATGAGTCATGCAATGTTTTATTTCATATAGAATTGTTCGAGGTGAATATATCTTAAGAGAAATGATGACAGTCTTTTGACTTACTTTTATTTATTAACTTTCATTGGTTTATTCATTTGACGGGTGCCTTTTCATTTGTTTTTTGTATACCAAAGAAGTGGGAAGAGACAGAAAGGTTTCCATCCTCACTTATCATTTACAATGTTTAGTCCTCTTGTCTGTATACATTTTTGTGTTTTACGTCTAAAATTTTAAATACTCATGACATTGTAAAAAGTTAAACATAGGTAACTTGTGACTTTTGTTTCAAGTATAACTCACATCAGTTGTGTGTTTACAATGACGGGTGACATAAATAGATCAAGACAGTGGTGGAGACATAGTTTCAGTGCAATGGGTGTTTTTAGAAGGTGCTCCCCATATTATTTCGTTATTGTCTCTCTCCGATGTTCTTAAACCAAGATGACATAAATTTTTTACCAAAAAGTATATTAATTGTAAAGCAATATTTGTAACTTTAATAAAGTACCAATTAATGTGTCTTATTAAAAAATGCGACCAGTGTAATTATAACAAAATATATTATCTGTAATATTACAAGGGCAACTAAAATTATAAATTGGGAGTAAACACAAGTTGACTGTAAAAAAATCTCATCCTGACTGTAAAGATACTTGCTACCAATCTTTATAGATAAGACTGACAAAGTGATAATGTATATTATAAATAAATATTTTTTAAATGGTGGTAATAATTTTAATTCTGTGATTTAATGTCACTGGACAATTTCTACATTGGATCAAAATAATTGGAAAAGTGGATTTGAGGATGACAAGCTAAATTTACCAATCAAAATTGGTAATCCTACTACTGGAGGTGGTTGACAGAATAAAATAAGGTAATTAATTAACCTTTTTAATATCAATCTGATGGTAGTTATGTAACACAAGCAGAAGGTTCAATGTAATCTTTTGTTGAAAAAAAGAAATGTTACAGTCTATCAGGTTGTATTAATATTGTTGGTACATCATGGCGAATTAAATTAATTACTTTTATTGAATGTTACAGAGTAATTTATTCTACTCACTGTTACAATCTCAAATGTTATCATTAATAAATGATAAATTATTACATCTATTTGGATACAATACAGCTGAATTTACCCCTATGGCTTATTGTTCTGATTCGTATATCAGTAACGATTATTCCAAATTTAAACCTGGGGTAAATAAGTAGCTGTAATACTTTACGTAACACTGACTTGTCAGTTATTGCTGTCCAGATAATGTACAACTACTATGTGCAGATCTGATGGAGAGAATGACTCTGGGGCTTTCACTGAACCCCAGAGGGTATCTCCTTTAGTAAAGTATAAGTTGAGTAGACAGTCTTCCATAAGAAGTCTTCTCAGTGGAAGATGAGACACATCCGACTTTTGAAGGTGGTTGTTAATTGAACAGAAAAATGGATGTGCATTATCCTACTTTGGTTCTGCTTTGCTCTGGGGTAAGATCATTGTTTTCTCATCTCACATTCTTATAAATTATTCCTGTCTAACCTCTAGGTTTGAGTACTAAAAGCCATTGTGGCTTAGGTTCGAACGAGTACCCAAGAAATCTTCATTCCTTTTTACGAAACAAATGTTTAGTATAATACATAATGTTTCGAGAGTATAAATCAACTCCCATTATCAAATGATAAACCTAGAGCATAAAGAACTGATAACACTGACATATCCTAGAAACAGTTTGGACATTTTCTTTTAACAATCAGTTTGTTTACCATTCTTTGTGTAGTACAGTCCTATGTCTGGTGGGTTTTTGTCTGATCATGGTTGTATTTATTTAGTCTTAGTTTTATAATTTTAGTTTACATTATGGCCCTAGGCTATGTTGGTATTTTTTTTATGCTCTAGATGTCAAGAGTTGATTTAATCTCTTGAAATCTGTTGTATTAGTTTTTATACTGGTCGTAGATCCAAAGATGGGTGTTTGTGCTTATGCGATATCTGAGCTTATGCGATGATGACTGGGTTATTCAAATGTCATCTTGTATTGTACAATCAAAGGGTTTAATATGGAAAAATTTATTTGGTACTACAAAGTGTTGTGCAGCTACTTTTTATATAATTTTGTCAACTCGAAAGGTCTTATTGATAGTGCAGTGTTAAATAAATTATTTTGTGTATTAGAAAGTGAAGATAATTGTAACGATTTGTCAGTCTGAAAATTGTGCGTGTAGCATGTATTGAGATGAGAAAGTAAAAAAGGTTTTGTGGAAAAACTGTGACTTTTGTCTACAAGAACAGAGTTTTAATGGTGCGAATTTTGGTTACAAGAACAATTTTTTTGTTAACAATAAATCTGAAATATTGAATTATTTGTTATGGTTTGTCCATAACTCACTTTTCAAAGAAATAGATATTTTCAGCAAGTTGTTTCTCACATAAATCTGTCTGTGTTTCATATTACGAAAGTGAAAGACACAAATTCTGATGAAATTTATTTGTTTTTAACAGAAACTGTGCAAAATAAAAAATTAACTTTAACTATTGGTCAAACAACAGAAACATCATTGCTCAGTCCAATTTTTGGAAAACAACGCCTAGGCACTGCTGTTGCTATTTCATCTGTTACACTTTGCTGACTACAACCAAATAATAAACTTTATAAGTTTGATGAAAAAAAAAAAAAAAAAAAGTTAATTTATTAAGAAAATAATACACTGTCTAGTTAATAGCCGTCTTAATCGGCACATGACTATAGCAATGGTGATGTTATTAAGCAGTGATAAGTTTAAAAAGTTGATACAGAACATTTGCTGATAACTTTTGAATCTTACTATACTCCTCTATTTCCCACCTAGATTTCACTACTCCAAAGAGTAATCACTCAAACAAACTAGACAGAGTAGGTGTTTGGGTCAGTGAGTACTGACTTGTAGTTTTGGGAATCCCAGGTTCAAGATCCTTTGATGAAGTGATAAACTCAACTTCACAAGAAATACCTAACCTAGTAATCATCTGAAAGTTGTGTTACTTTTATGAAGCGAATGCTAGGTTAAAATTTTTGTTATAAACACCATGACAATTGACAGTTTAGGACTCCTTTCATTAGAATTTATATTAGTATATTTTTAATAAACAAATTTTAGATATTACTATATATTTGAATGCGCCACATCCAATGTCTGTTGATATCATGTAATAGGACACACCACATATTAATATTAGGACTAATACGAATTTGTTCTCTTATCATATGAAAATTTTCTGACTACCAAATATGCACATTATTTCTATTGACTTGTCCCCACTAACATAAAATGTAACCTCATCAGTAACACAGATTGATTATCCACTACAGTTTAGGTTTAGCATACTCACATTTACAGTGATCAGTAGATTTTAATTGCATAAAACTTAAGATGTTAACATAACACTTATTAAACTATAGATGTTGGTACTTGTAACTGATGGTTATCTCTCAGGTGATTGCATAATCATTTTAATTGTTTCTTCAGCAACTGACAGTTCGCCAGTGTTTTTCTCTTCCTCTAGATAATAAATCAGTTTAAAAAAAAATTGTCTATCCATTATTTTATGAGCTTCAGGACTGGTTGTTCTGTACAAAATTTGGCTCTAAACATTATCTAGAGAGTAACAGGAGTCTTATTTCGAATAACTAAACAACACAATGAATTTTCTATTGTAAAGAATTAATTTTTAACACCTTTACTTTATGTCTGTTGAATTAATGAAGACGGGGTTGTAGAGTAACAGCGAAACAAATAACCTTGAATCGCCAAGTTTTAATATAACCAGATGAAACTAAACAAGATGCAATAAGAAATGTGAAATGGTATTTATTATTACAAAGAACATATTATAATCACTAATCAGGGTAATCTTTTATTGACAAATACTATAGTTAAAATGTTTGTCATATAGTACTTTAGTTATTAAGAAATCTACACTTTTAGTTTCAGCATCCTGGTTATTTTAAGGTTCTCCAATGTTTATAAAAAATTCTATCTGATATTAATGAAAATGTGTCATAATTATCATTGTTTAATTATAAATTTTTGAATGTATTTTTACACATTTTTGTTAAACAATAATGTCTCTGGAGGGACCATCATATCCTTATATTGAAATCTTGTAGATGCATGTAACAAACTCATGTATTTTATTCATATGTTTATTTTGATTATCACTGTCAATAAATGTTTTGAAAGTCATAGATGTAATACATATTTCTTGATGTTAGGACTTTATTTATTATATAGTGAAAACAAATTTGAATTCATTTTACATTTGTTGTATAAAATAGAAAAATCAATAGTTAAATATAAGTTTGCTTTGCAGATGTAGAACATGCAGAATGGGTCAGTGGAAAACCAAGTGTCGAAGAAGAAATATGTTTTACACGTATCCACGGAGTCATCAAAGTGTTATTACTAGTCGTCCCAATGTAAGTTGTAAATATTTAGGTAAACTAGAGTTTTGAACTACAACCAAATTTTAATTTTAAAAGTCCAGTACCAGGAAGGGTAGAAGAAAGCTAGGATATAATTGACTGTTAACTTACAGAAGCAGGAAACAACATGTCATGATTAGGGCTTTATGAATTATTGTACTTTTGTTCCTTCCCCCATTCTATCCATAGGTGATATTATAAACAAGTATTTCCTCACCCGGTGTTTTTTCTCTACATAGTGCATATATACAATATTTCATCAAAAACTATTTATTTTGCAAGTTTGCTTTATGTATGAGTTGTTTTATTTATAACAGCATTGTGAGTAAAATAATTATGAAACCAATTTAACCTTGAAGTTATGAAAAGACAGTAGTTGATCATTACAAATGATAACACGGTGATATGTTTTTGCAAACAGATCTACTAAAAAAATAAAGTAACTAAAACGATTTTGGAAAAGGAAGAAGTAATTTATGTTTGTTTTTTGTTACCACTTCAGTTCTTACTAATAACTGGATTGTTTTGCTTTTATTTGCTTTGTTACAAATGCCCATTCTCATACACACAAATTGCTTTCTTTCTCACATCTTTTACATTTTTAATATTTTATATTAACCTGATAGTATATTGTTTTATATAATATGAAAAGTAATGTAGACACAACACATATTATTTTATTGCAAAGAATGACTACTTGTCTACAAAATAATTTCTGAAGCCATCAATATTTTGTCTTCAATATTCATGAACAATTTTTTTTAAACCTTTGGGGGATTTATAATTATTATATAACTATTGTATACATAATTTTAAATCTAGAAACTAAAAACAATTTTTTAGTTTTAATTAATAAAAATAGTTTCATAACATTGGCCTCTAATTTTAATATATATGCTATTAGGCCATTAATATACAACACTATAAGTACGAGAAAGTTATTGTTATAAATATGAAATTAAAACTTGATTATTCTCTTTGAAGGAAAGTTTATAAAACTAATGTATTTTCCTAAAATGGATGTTTAATTTTAGAATAAAATTTGGAATATTAATATGCTAACTTTATGCAGTTATGCGAGTAATATATATATAATGTTTGTGCCCTGTTCATTTTTTTACTGCAGAAATATTTAGTTTTCTTATAATTATCTCGACATTTAACATTATTTAGTAGACCTACATTAAGAGTTTCTGTGTTTCAGGTCTCAAGAACTTCTAATAACAATTGTAACAAACAACTTTCCTTATATAAAGCGAAGCACACAGGAACATGTCTCATATATCTACAATATTCTTAGAATTTTGCAATACAAACCAGATCTACGACTTACATTTCTGAACTTTATTATTAACAAGTAAGTTACAATTCAAATTGTTTATTTTATTACCAATCAATTTCTAACTGTGATTTTATGTGTATTTATTTATTTCATTTTATATTCTTCATTTGGTTTCAATTAGCAATATATTCTAAGTTTCATTTTTATTTCATTTATTTATTTTAATATTTATTTCTAAGATACTTTAATATGATAAGGTTATTTGTCACTATATAAGGTATATTTAAATAAATATACTGATATCTACTTTTTAATGACTTTTATTTTTTACAATCTGTAATGTGTAGGAAGATTATAATGTCAAATAGCAAGAATTTTTTTAAACTCAACAATATTAGTTTTATATATCTTTGACAACTGAATTAATTATTCATTACGATCAAAGTAATTTGTGGTAATTATTGTGATCTTAATATTTGGCTAATTTATTTTAATCACTGAAATGTCTCGTTCCTTTCAAAACTCATTAATGAGTAATATTACATTGAAACCACGGTATTGGGAACCAAATTTTTTTTTTTTTTTTTTTTTTTTTTCATTTTGGATTCTACATCAAAAATATAAACTGTATTGCTCAAATTTTCTTGTAAATAGACCGTTTCATCAATAAAAATATTTAAAAAAATCAATATATTTTTTTAATTTCCATGGTATAATATTTTGTTAGTCTTAAAAATAATGATAAATTTCAAAATGGTGGCCATTTTAAACAGTTTTTTTACTAACTTCACACCATTAGGTTCTGTAATTGTAGTAGATTATTTTCTGCTGTTTAAAAATATGCATTCAGTCATATCCAAATTTATTTCCTACAATAAATATTAAAGACTTAACTCTAAAACAAAACTTTTGAATGGCAAACTTCATAGTTAGAAATTAAATTAATCATATATTTCTACGTCATTGTATTTTATTTGTTCAAGTCGTTATATACAATATCCCTTTAGTACTGTTCTACTAATTGTAAAGTGACGTATTGACAATTTACTTAAGTTTTTTTTTATTATTTTTTAAAATTTTATTATTTTTTAAAATTTATATAAATGTTTTAGGTTTAATCAGAATTTATAATGCGTCACTTTTTTATTTTGGATCTGACTCAATCGTTTAAGAACACATTGGTGTTTGAAGTGCTTAGTCTATATATTTTCTGCAAAAGTTGGATTTCTCCAAAATATTTTATACTCTTTTTTTACAAAAGCAAGAGTTTACTAGGCTATTGCAAAAGAATGTGAAGAAAAATGATCCCTCTTTGTAGGATCACTAAACGTTCTTTTGTGGGAATTGAACTTTTTGTGGGATACTGATAGAGTATCTTATAAACATGGTTGAGTTTTAAACTTCTGATAAAGGAAAGATCTTCACCAAAAAGTAATAGTGAGATGTATTAATAGAAGGTAAAGTTAAATAATTGGATACTAATCCTTTTGCTACATAATTGAATTAAAATATTTATAATATTTTATTATATTTAAAACAAAAGTAAAATATTATGCACTGTCGTAGAGTGCTAACAGAAAACATACAATTGACAGATCAACAACAAAATTTTAAAATGAATCAGCCACATATTGTTCACTTAACACAATGTGTTATTAGGCCTATCTATTGCTTTTACAGTGAACAAATTTATTTTATCCTCTCCTTCTATTGAGAGGCAAAGAGAGTCCATTCTATTCTACAAATTTTAAAATTATCTCTCAGGAGGCAGTATTCACTAAAGGTAATAGGTTTGCTAACTGAACAGTATCTAAAGTGAGATACCACTGAAAAATAATGGGTTTGGTAAAACAAAATGTCCGTCGTTTCTGCTCCTGAAGAACAGAGACAGCATAATGCCTTCTGTGTAAGTGTCAGATGTTTGTTCAATGAAGGTTCAACACACTTGAAAAAAGTTTTTGTATGGCTGAAGTCTTTCAGAAGTAGGGATCCCAAGATTCTCATAGGCTGTGAAACGAGCTTAGGCTTGGAGGAATTCTTGCTAGGTCTTTTATGTGTGTATGTCTATTCCACAGAAGGCTAGGTTAGTGAAGAAAAGATAAAACTAAACTCTCCGGCTTGATAGTCCTGAAGATTCATTACCCAGACTTTTAAATCAGGTAATGTGTGGTTAGCACATCAAATTCCTGTTTTAGTTGTTCTAGCATTCTTAATTAGAGTTCACTACTAATTGTAGCTTCCAGTGCTGGTCAGTCCCCTCCTATTGAAGATCAAAAATTTACTGTCCTCGTTTAACAATATAAATTTTTGAATTCCCATAGAGATTGAACCCAAAACCTCTCACTCGTGATGCGAAAGTACTAACTGTTAGACCAACCGTGGGCTCGAAGTAAGTCTACCCATTGTTTGTTACTACAAGGAGAAAAAACATAATAAACTATGCAAATGTTAATGCAGTTGTATTATTTATCCTATATATATAAATTGTTTGTTTGTTTGTATTTTCACAGATTATTAGCTATTGATGTTCAAGCTCCGAAGTCAGAGATTGAAGAAAAAGAAAAAGAAACAAACATTGACGAAGATACTACTGAAGTCTTCACAATGGACATAGAAACAAAAGAAGAACTAGTGAAACCTAAATCTATGAAACATCCAATAGCGAATATGTTGGATCAGTGTATGGTTTTAATGTTCAATTTTATTCACTCTCAGTGCTATGATGGAGGAGGTCAATTAATTTGGAATAGAACAAAATCATTTTATTCAGAAATGACACAAATATTTGAAAATATCATACTTCCTACCCACGCTTCACATCACGTTCAGTTTTTATTGTTATATTTATTAAGTTTAAATAATAATCTTTCATATTCTTTTATTCAGTTTATATGGAGAAAAGTTGTTAACCCGAATGTTCCACCTATTATTCGTCAAGCCGGAGTTTCCTACATAGCTAGTCTGTTGGCAAGAGCTAAATATATGCCAATCAAGTAAGTTGATCATTTTATATTTATTTAGTTTATTAATCAATTTTTATAATTCTAATAATTGATATTTAATTTACTTACTAATAAATGAAATTAAACTAAACTGTTCGCTAACCTGCATTACGGTGTCAATCAACCTTCCTATGATATGAACCATAAAGCCATATCTTTATAGACATTCAAGATACACGATGGCTAGTCATGAAGATGAGTTTGGTACTAATAAATAGCTAAGATTTTAAGTTTCAACTTAATAGTTTTTTGTTTTTTCTATTTGGCTATTCTGTGCACATTAACATTTTTAAAACATCTGTTATCAGTTACACTAGCAACAAAAGTAGTGTAGTGTAAATTAAGAAATATATATTTTAACTAACAATAATTTGTAAAATTGGCGGGAGGGGGAAGAAGGGTTAAAAATTGTGATTCTTCTGTGCTGTCAAAGTTGTTGAAAATTTAAAAAAAATTGATATTTATATTTTCTTCAAATGGAATTCAACTAAAAAATAAAGAAATTTCATATAATTACAAAAGTATATTAATATTGTTAACACTTTGAGTGCGGCCGGGACGCCGGCGGGGCTGGGCCGCCATGCGTGCCCGACTGCCGCAACGCCGGCAGGTCAGATAGTAGCAACGATTTCCATTGCTCAGTGTGGCCCAGCCACTTGTGATAGAAGAGTTGGATTTGCACGCATTTTAAGGTTATCCCTTGTGTTTGTTTACGACTTGCTTCGTTTGTGGATCGTGGGCTCGGTGTTCGTTTATGGTGACCGTTACCTTTACGTCGCGCTTACATCGTTCACGGTCGGTAACGAGTGTGATTTATTGATATTTATTTTGTTTTTAACTTATTTTACTTTCAATCACTTTAGCGGAACATGTCCCGATAAACCAGGGCTTTGCCTCGGTGCGTGTTTTGACAAATATCACGACTCTTTGTAAGACGTGAACTCACGGGTGGTGGGGGGGGGTTGTATATAGTTGTAAATATGTGAAATATGTATACTACTAATGTGAAACTTAGATGATCAGTCAATCGATCATCAAATATAAATGTATAGTGCGGCACAGCAGACTCAGTGAAACTGACCGTGGCGGGGCTCGGCCAATACTTAGGTGACGGGCAATGGCAGACAAGATAGGATGCGGCCAGGACGCCGGCGGGTCATGACTTCAACGTCCTGGATTTGAAGGAAGTCGAGCTGGAATCGAGTTTTAAACCCTAAATCTGAACTTCTACATTAGAAAGTTAAGGTTTGGTAATAAATTAAAATTTTAGTATTATCCAACCCTAATGGTCATTTTTACCGCAGTGAATGTGTTAATTAGTATTTTTTGAGTAAAATGATATAAAATAAGTTATTGCATTGATTTTACTTGCTAAATGAATAATTCATGTCGATGGTATGGTTTGGAGCTCAGAAATTAGAGCTACTAGTATTGTCATCTAATGGCTCAGGACAGTATGCCGTATTATACTAGTACTTTGATTGTGAACCTGAACACAAAAACTACAAATGTTCAACACTCATATTGACTCACATTATTGTATGTGTTATGTACTCAATGAGATTTGTTTGAGAGACAGATATTTATTAAATCCAATTAATTTTAAAGTAAATTAATAAAACTTTGAATTCATTTGTAAAATTAAGAACAAAGATTTTTAACATAAAGTGTGACATATATGATGGTTAACATAGATGTGCCATACGTTTGGTGCAGAGTCTGAAGGTTTAGCTGCCTGATGCGTCCTTGGAGTGTGAAAGGACGTGTGGATATGTCCGTTACACGACACATATATATATATATTTCGCCACATTAATAAAATAGTACACAATTGAGCACAAGAAAGAATAAACTAAAAAAAAACACTTGTAGGTTTGATCACTCACAAAAATATATAAGTATTTTGCGTTGAGCGTGCGTTTGTTCATAACGGGATAAAGAGCGACATGAAGCGGGAAAGCGAACGAAAGTTAAGTATTGTGTGTTGTTGTACAGTGAGCGACAAAGACAAAGGAATAGCGCATGTGCACAGCGAATGACAACCATAAGTCGTGAAGCGTGATTAAACATAAAAATGAATTAATCGAGAAGCGGTCTCTATTAAAGAGAAAATTAACGAATGCCACGAGAATGTGCACGCGTAGTCGTTGTTTTAGTTGCTAAGCCAAGACTAGACTGATTTGCCCCATTGGAAAGGAAAGCGCCCCTTAGCCAGGGGTGGGAGTTGGTTAACAGTATTTTGATGCTTGCCAATCAAATGTGGCATATATCAAAGTTGTCGACCGTTTATTGGTGGAATAATTAGGGGGTTAATAGAAATTTGATGTACGGTGCAGTGTTCAAAATAAATTTTGTTAATTATCCCAAATTTATGGGCAAAATTACACTAATTATTGTTACATTATGAAAGGTAGAAGTATATCATAAATTAAAGTATACTTGTATATTGAGACTGTTTATTTTATTTATTTATTGGTAAAGTAGAATGATCTGTTAGATTCTATAATCTCATTGATATTTACTATTTATTTAAAATGTCTCATTAAAAAAAAAAAAAAAATGTTAGAAATTTGTGCCAGGTGTCTGATAGCGTTTATTTAGTTGAGTTTTTATTTAAGTTGTACCATGTTATAGATTTTTATTTGATGAATACAACCTCCTAATTTATGAGAAACACATAATATATAAGTTTGAAAAGCAATTTTGTGAGATATTAGTCTAACATTTCAATAGGCTACATTAAATTGTGTGTTTTATGTTCATTGATTTCGTGTTATTCTTGATGTAATGTCAGGATATTAAAATTGAACAGACATGAATATAATCTATATTTTTTATTTAGTTTTCAATTCATAATAATTATAAAAGGCTTAAAAATTTTATTTTCGTACAAATACAATTTTTATAATTTATGACAACATAAATCACTTATTTGGGTTAGGATGCAGTTAATAAACAGTTGAACTTGATGTGAAGCAAGTTATCGAAAACTTGCCATTTCTCGATGGCTTGATTTAGACTATTTTGGTGATTTAAAGTATAGTTTTTAATCAAAGGAAAACATTTGTATTGGCATGTTCTTTTAAATGAGACATAAATGATAATATTGAGATGAAAAATGGGATCACTGCAACATTAACATTGTTCTTGTAAGTAATAAATCCATAATGATGGAGGGTTAGACAGGGCCTTATGATAAGTTTGGTTTCATTGGAACCCTCTAAATATACCTACAAATGTTAAAACTTAACTCAATTTGTTGCGTTTTCATTTTATGATTTTATTTTATTGATGAAGGTTTATAGACACATTTATGAGTATTCAATTCAGAATTGTATGCTTATTTAATATAATTTATTTTATTTAAAATCTTATTTATTGTTTCACAATTTGTTTGAATGTATTGTTTGTTTTACAGAGTATTGAAAGAAACATTAGCTGATTTAACATCATGGATCCATGGATACATTTCAAATCAAGATGGCTTAGAAATCAAAACCGATTGTAGAATTCATGGTGTATTTTATTCTGTGTGTCAAGCTCTTTTTTACGTTATTGCTTTTAGACACAAAGATCTTGTCAATCAAAATAAAGGTGATTATTTACATTTTATTCAGTTAATATGATTTATCGATATTAAGGTTTTTCATATACTATATTATCAAACGTTATTTATAAATAATTATATGTAATTTTATAAATCAATACCTGTTGTTGATCAGTAAAGTGATCAAATTGTGTTGTTTGAACATTACCACAGTTTCAAATGACTAGTGCATCCATCTGAAAGATCTAAACAATTTGCATCCCAAAACAGAAACAAACAATAGTTTTAATTACATTGATGTCACTGTATACAAAACATTTGACCACTTTACTTTTAAAATATACAGGAAACAATAACTAACCAGACTATACACAGCACAACCCTATCACCCCATACAACAAAAATTGCTGCTATACCATAGTTTTGTCCATAGATTTATGACACTTCCTCTTTTCACAGATGATTACAATCAAGAGGTACATTTACTGATACACATTGCTATATCTGATCGTTACAATTTCTTCATAATTGACAGTATAATCTGTAAATGGAGAAGCAAACATATGGTTGAAATTCATACACTGTGTATCAAAGTTAAGGAAAAATATGTTTCGACAGAGTCTGGAAATTTTCAAAACAAAACCTTTTGAAATGAATTGGCCAAAAATAATGTTATAGCAACTTTTCAGAACAGACAATAATTTACAGGCAAAATTAAAACAGACTGTTAACTTGTGTGATGACTGTCCTACAGATGGGCTATTCATTTAGCATGAAGTTTAAAGAACATTTAGCTATATCGAACCTCAAATTTGTGAAATAAAATCTAGCTGCTTATTTCATCAATTATGACCATAAATACACTGATTTACAGATCAACATGAAGGTGTTAACATTTTATGATAAAAGTCGTTACATGAACGTGGCTGGGGAATTTGAAGTGTATAGAGCAGTGAAATTGGACTCATAATATTTTGAACGACAAACAGTCAATCAATTCTAACATAATTTTTGACTCGCAATGAAGTTCATAGATAACAGAATAGCAAAGGATGGGAGAGCATATAAAATGTCATTGAACAGGGGAAGCAACTCACATCATCAGTCCAGTCGTAGTATCAGTACCAAATGCTAATGACGGGCTACAAAAATGAGTTCTTATGTTGTGTTATAATATGTTTTTAGTAATTATTTTAATGTTATGACGACCTTTTATGAGCAACCGAAGAGAGATATACTTGTCTTTTGAAACCATGGTAGTGTTATACACCACAGTTGAACAACCATTACTTGACAGACCAACAAAAGGTATTAAAATCAGTGATCCAGAGACATTTTCTTCAACAATTTTATTAATTCACTGTAATGAGAAACAATTGTGAAAAATTTAATTGACAAATGAAAGAAAACACAATTCCTCACAATAAACGCTTTATTTGCACAATACCAATACAAGATGGGATTTCAATGATTGGTGTGTGAGAGGTTTGCATGTGGAAAATTGTCTTCTATTGTGTTATACAAATAAAGTGTTTATTGTGGGAAAACTTGTTTTCTTTCATTTGGTATTTTTATTAAATTAAGTTCCATACATTTTTTGGAGTCCCAATCTTGAATTACTTTTGTCTAATTTTCTTATCTTCTTATAGTGCGCTATCCGTTTCGGACGTTGGCGACCAGCAGGGTAAGTTTGACTCTGTTGACAGCAATTCGGAAAAGTTCAACAGATGTTTTTCCGGTCCATTCCCTAAGGTTATGCAACCAGGATATTCTTCGTCTTCCTGGTCCTCTCCTTCCATCTATTTTTCCCTGCATGATGAGCTGCAGCAGAGAGTATCTGGACTCATTTCTCATGATGTGTCCTAAGTATTGTAGCTTACGGATCTTAATGGTGTCCAAAATCTCTCTGGATTTCTTCATCCGTCTTAGAACTTCTTCATTTGTTACATGCTCTGTCCATGATATTTTGAGCATTCTCCGGTACAACCATAGTTCAAAAGCTTCAATCCTTTTAATCATGCTCTTGTTTACTGTCCATGACTCTGCTCCATACAGAAAAATAGAAAATACGTAACACCTCAAAAGTCTCATTTTTGTTTCAATGGTAACATCATGGCTCTTGAAAACTTTGTTCATTTTATTGAAGGCAGCTGTTGCTCTGGATATGCATGACTTAATCTCTTGTGTCATGTCCCACTCTCCATTTATTATTGTTCCCAGGTACATTGTGTGCTCCACTCGTTCCAACTGCTGATCATTGATAAATATTCGGGCATTGTCGTTTCGGTGTTTGGAGATCATCATGAATTTTGTCTTTTGACTGTTGATATCAAGGCCATATTTGGTACTAACTGCTGCTATTTTGCTCACTAGACGCTGTAGCCCTTCTTCACTATCAGCAAACACTATGGTGTCATCCGCATACCTTATATTGTTAAGTCTCTGACCTTGTATTGGTATTGTCTAATTTTAATAAATAATAACCCAAATGAGAAAATTTGACCTAATTATGTTAAACCCAATTATGTTTTAATAATATCACTCTAGTGTTTCTAACAATGTTTTTTAAAGGAAATATGAAAATACAACTTCTTATTTATCTATCTAAAATTATTAAACTAGTAATTCTTGAATGTTTTTAAAATTTAATTTTGAAAGTAGCCGAAGGATTTTAATGAAACGAACTTAATCTACCATTTTTGGGTAGAGGAAAGTTGTGTTAGGTCTCAACTTTGGAAATACTCATTAATGAGGTTAAATAACTGCATTGTTAAATTTACCCAACAAAATAAACTGAGACAAATAAAACTGGGCTGTACTGGGAGGCAAGATCGAAAATGGTATGAGCCAAATCAAACCATTAGAAACAACAAATTAAGAATATTTTCATTTTAAATATCAGTTGAGTATTTCACTTCTGTATGATGTTAAGGTCAATTTGTCATGTTTAAAAGGGGTTATCCTACTACTTTTATGCAAGAATAAAAGAGTAAGTGATTTTACCTAGGTCTCAACTTTGGTAATACTCATTTATTGGGTTAAAATGACCAGATAGATTTCTACAACTAAAATAAAAAAGAAGATATTTATGAAGTAGTAATACATAAATTAATAAATATCTAATTCAAGCCCCGCTTATCACAATTTTGAAACTTTATGTGGTATTGTGATCCACTCACCACACAAATATAGAATTCCTTAACATATAATATCGCCGAATTATGTGGCTGTCTTGGTTTTAATAAAGTTATGCTTAATAGGTGTTCTGTGCTTTTTTAGGAAATAATAAAATAATAATTTTGTAAATCTTTCCTACCATAACTATATTATATTAACAGCACAGTTTTGTATGTATAATTTATTATTATTATGTTTTAGGTTCAAAAAATAATATAGTATTGGTTCAAAAATGTCTTACTGTATTGAAGTAGATGTTCAATGAGCACTGTGGTGAATGTGGTAGGGGTTTCAGTGTTTTATATTGTAATGAAGTAAATAACAAAAAAAGATCATTCATCTTTAATTGATTTAGTCTTTGATTCATCTTGAATTATTAATCTTGTAATCAAGGGCGTACCCAGGATCAAAACTATGGGGGGGGGGGGGCAAGCCATGGTCATTCAATATACAATTGATTATTAAAATAGTTATTTCAAGAATTGTATTAAATTCCAGCAACAAAGTGTATAATAAAGATTTATTTTTTTGCTTCCAGGGGGGGGGGGGCAGCTGCCCCTCGCTGGGTACGCCCATGCTTGTAATACAATCTTGAGATATAATATATACAAATGTTGTAGATGGTTTTTGAGTGTTGCATTTCTGAAAGTTCTGATCATTTAGGGGCTAAATCTTAAATTTGTATAATAGTTAACTAATAATTACAATATTAGTTTTGGTAGACATGTTTTTTAGCTATAGAAACTCATTTATATGTTTTTAGATTGACAACACATAATTGTTGGTTAAAGTAGTCTTTTCAATGTTGTTATGTTCTAAAATTTTCACTGAATTGATAACAAGAGTTGATCCATAATCTAGAAATATCATAAATTATATTTTATATACACAAATAATAGCAAATGTCGGAATAAATTACATCAATAATCTGTATTTGTTTGTTCCTGTTTTTTAAAGATAATTTTAATAAATCATAAAGTGTATTGTTTACTTGAATGCTAGGATTTTTCTTCTTAAGTTTATCATTAACTCTTTAATACTAGAATAATTTTAACACCAGAATAGAACATCATATATTGTTTCTATATCATAAATTTAACCAAAAACTTATATAAAAATAAGAAAAAATATCTCCTTTTATTAAAATGTGTACATTTCTTTTATATTTGGTACAAATAACACACATAATTAAATTGTAACCACTTATTAAATACAAGTAACAAATATTTATTTACATTAAAAAAAATTAATTTTTCCATTGGATAAAAAATGTTTTCTTCCAGATCTGATATTTTTACAAGGTTTAAACCTTGCGAAAGTGGTGACGTGTCGTTTGAATCCTCTACGAGTCTGTCTACCTGCAGTAACGTCCCACTTTGCATCAGTCACAAGGCACTATCAACTTGCGTATTGTTATTCCATCATCGAACATAACTCTCGTAACACTATCCCTCTTGTATACAGAGATTCAACTGGCGCAGCCACTACTTCTTGCACTCAAATTTATCTTGACACGTACTTTCCTTTTGATCCATATTTGCTGTACAGGTAAAATCAATTAATCGTTATGTTGTAAATTGTGTGTGTACCAAGTGAAAAGTCTAAAGTTTTAAATAATTGAATGACCATTAATTTATTTAATAAATATAATGTAATATATTTTTAATCAGTTTGAAAACATATGCTATCATTAATATATTATTACTTTTTAATTTGAAAAATTTTGTTTCACCTGTTGAATAAATTTTTATTATGGACATTGGTTAAATTAAGAAGGTGACTAGAATAAATTTTACACAGAATTTCTCTCAGAAATAAACTAAACATGCAAACTTCAAACAAACAAAACATTTTCTGGGATATTCCAAGTTGTCAACAGTAAAAAAATATATATCATATACATATTATTGGCGAAATTAGAACTGAAGAGAAGAAACCTATAATAAATATTTATGGAATACTCCAAGGTGAGAGGATAAACAACAAAACGAGTAAAATATGGCTTCTAAACTACATTTTGTGATAATTTACTGTTTATAAAAATCAGAATTTAAACATTAAAACTATTATAAATCAAAAGGATATAAGTAGATTACTTGTATAATAATGTTTTTAAGAAATTTCGGTTGGATAACATTTTATATTATATAAAACAGCATTGGTGAAATTTTACGATGTTTGTAAATATATTCTACAATTATCTTAAATGTGCAATTTACAAAAATCAAAGTTGTTTATTGGTCCTATGATTTTGATAAAATTTCATGAAATTTAAAGTTTTGAAATCTAAACCAAATTTGCAAATGAAAAGAGAAAAAAAAAAATAAATAAAAAAAATAGAAAGTCAAATATTATCAAATATCACATAGATTTGTATTTGATTAATGCTGTCATGTTATATTATAGGCTCGTTACGAGGTTGCCAATGAATAGTTACATGTATTTGTTTCATGCCAAAAGCCCTATATTGTCCTTAAGCCCATCCTTGTCTCTCATGACTGTGGCACTGTTCAAACATGGATGTTCTACTTCTCAATTTGAACACATTTTGATGAAATATAAAGGATAACAACTGAAACCTTTGTATCAAACCACCTTTATATAAAAAAAAAATGTTTTCAAGTCATTTGGATCAATTATTTGACATTTGATAATAGTTTCTGAACAAAAATTTACATGGTCCTATTTAGAATCTCAGTGGAAACAAGTCCCCCCCTTCCTAATTGAATAATAACAAGTCCATTAGATTAACTAATTAACATTTAATTTGTCTTTGATGTTATTTTATTTAATACTTTGTCTTAAATTTACATTTTACTTTCTCACATATACAGAGTATAAAAAACAAATTTGTTGATGGTTGATAGAGCAAAATATAAAATGTTGAGTTTTTCATGAAAATATCACTTTTGAGGTCCTTTTAACCCTCTAACCGCTTACTATAAAGTCGGGCTATTTTTTTAAATGAAGTATGATTAATATTCTCAAAAAAATGAAGTAAAAATGCCACAGAAAAGCCTATATATTCCATAAAAATATTTAAAAAATTTCATGGTGTACAAAAGTTTTTGTAACAATTTTGGAGTTAGTATGTCAGGAATCACAACATTGTGCAATAACAGAAGCAAAAAAAGCCTAATATATACATCATACAACACATTATTATTATTTTTTTCAAGATATACAAATATTTGTAATGTAATTAGTTGTGTTGATAAATAAATAAATAAATTTATAAAATCAATTTTTCTTAAAATATGGGAATTGGCTAAAAAGTTAGATTAGGTCACTTAGGATAAGCCTGTAAAAAATAGGCTGAAAATATTAAAATTCATGTGACCGTCTCCACTTCTTTTGACCAGCTGGAAGCTCCGGCTGGCTGGAGATCGCATAGACTTTAGCTGAGTCTTGTCAGGATGGGCCAAGGAGTCGGGTTAGGACGTTAATGTACGGACGCAACGCAAGTTAAATTAAATGTTCTCTTTTATTTTAGCGCCGAATTAGAAGATTACAGAAATAATTATAATTTATAAAAAAGAATATAACGGCTAGATAAAGCCTTAATAGTGGCCGAAAAGCATACCGATTAATTATATAGCACGTGGCCGAAAATGGACCGACCTCGTCCCGTAGCGGTCTGCCATTCAACTTCCTTCTCGCGGCTCTCGGAACAGACTCTCGCTCATCTCGTTGGTTCAGCCCTCCGCTCCTTGTCTCTCCCCCCTTCTGCGTGATATTGCACTGCTCAACAAAATCGCAAGTGCCAATTCATATTTTATTATTTAGAATCCCTTCCCATTACATCCAAATTTATACTTATTATAGTTTTTATTTGGTGGGCTCCTTGGCTGGGCCACATTCACTCAAAAAATAAACTCTAGTGACACTAACACACAAAACTTGTATAAATAAATTATAATAAATAAATTACCTACATAAGAAAATAAGTTCACAATAACAGAAATAAATCGAACCACACATACACAAGACTTACATATTATGGACAACGAGACACAAAATGTGACACGGAAACAGAATTTCAAGTTCAGAATGCTTATCTAAAATTAGGCCTATAACATATTGGGTTGTATCAACTGAAAGACCTATATTTCATGTTTCCAACGGTATACAGTACAGTTACAAAATATCAATATAAGTAATCTATATCACAGTTCATAACCGTACCGGGGAAAAAATGCTCCATCTTGGTTTTACTTTGGAGAATAATATATCTCGAAAACTGTGATAGCAACAATAATTTGGAATACATAGTTCAAAAGAGAAATAAAAATAAAATAAGAGGTAGTCAACTTGTGGTATTTTGAAAAGCATTACCATATACAAAAAATATATGAACAATGACATCATATTTTGTTATATTGTGACAAACAGTGAAGTGGTCCTCCCTAACTGTAAAACACTCAAACCACATCAAATTCTTTAATTTTACCTTTTGCTGAATAGAATTTTTCTGTTATATGATTTTGGGAGGTTGAAACATGTGCTTTACAATGATATATAAATTATTCCGATAATTTATGCTAGGCTATAACTTTAATTTTAAAAAATGTGATTTTTTAGGATGAAAAAACTTGTTATTAATTTTTGATTTTGTATAATTTTTATATATCCTAAACTATAACAGATTGATTTAGAAAGCACAGATCGAAAGATGAAAAAATCTTCTATACTGTAGATTAGTTGAACAGAAATTGGACTTGTGTAAATTACATAAAGAATGATGTAATTTTGTTTTACTGCTATGAATGTTGTCGTGTTATGATATACACAAACTTAACCAATTAATTATATATAATTTTTAACATTTTATGTACTTTTGGTTATATATGAATGTTTGGATCATTACCTTTATTTTATAACGGTATATAAATTATCATGGTAGGGTGATCAGTAGGCAAAATGTTGAATTGAAAAAAGTGATTACCAATGCACGTTTCGGGAGCCATCAATTGGAGGGTTAAGACAAAAAAGAAGACGATTTAAAGAAAATAATGTCTGTACGATGGAAATACATTCTAAGGTTGGTGTGATGTTCATAAATTGTTATGAGGGTGCATTGTGGAAATGTCTCGAGCTTAATATTATTATTTTTTATTTTATTTTTTTATTTTATTTTATTTTATTTTTTTTTTCCACTTTTGAATCTCATGATTTGGAGATAACAACAAATTCATAATACATATTTTCTCAAACTTAGCCCCTCAGAGTTCAAACGAAATGTATTGGTCACCATATCTCCAGAAATGTTCTTTATGAAGTTATCGTAAAAAAAAATGTATGACCCAAACCTGTATGGGAAATGACATGTTAAGGAAAATTAGAATTCAAAAATTAACCTTGACTGCAACCATTATAAATGTAATTTCAATTAAATATGCTTAGAACGAGTTTTTGTCATTATCGAAACAAGCCTAGACTTTAAATATTTCTTATACTAAACCTCAGAAAAAGTTGATAAGATGGAGGACTTTTTATATCAACTAATCTTCAATAAGAAATATATAGGGGATAACTAAGTAATGGAATAACATTATTTTGTTTTCCATTTCTTGCATATCAGTAGTGTAAAATATAGCAACAAATATATTTCGTTTTGTGGAGAGTTGTGTGAGAAAGTTAGTGCATTGTTGTTTTTGGTACAGTTTATTGTTTTAATTCTGTAACAATTCTAAGTAAAACATTAAAGGTAATGTGGAATGATTGAACAAATTTATTTCATAGTCCAATTATCTAATTTATAATAATCATGTAGTAAACCAGGCTAACAATTTGTATACTGTTCCAGATCAAATGATTTTATAAAATCACTTTATAGAGAATATGATGGATCAATACCTGAGGATAGTTATGAAAATAAACTTGAAGGTACAGAAACAACAAAGGAAGATGAAGATGATTTCCTGATGGAACAAACTAGTGCTACCAATTCATTATCCAACTTCTCATATGGAACATCGCCTGGGTTCTTACAAATGTAAAACCATTTCTTCTGTTGTATGTTGAGTTTATTTTTTACAATGGCTGTGTATTTTATTTACAGAATAAAATTGATTGAAAATTGTTTCGGTAGTATTTATTAGTAAATTTCTGATTTGGAATTTATCCTAGTATGGACAATATATGTCCATAATATGTTCTACAAATATTAATATACTTGATTTCTAAAGGAGTAATTTTTAGTTCACTGTATGTGTGTGTCTCACTGAGCAAGCCTAACCAGTGAGATTAAAATGATAGGGTTAGGATAAATTGAGCCAGTGTTTGTTGCTACTGTTTTTACGAAAAACGGACAACAGAACATATCCTCTCAAAGTGTGATGTGTTTGCCCAATGAAAATATAGCTTATTTTGAAGAATTAGTATGTAATAATGTTGAGCCCAAGGTCTTTAATAGCTTCGTAAGGAGCTTAAATGGAGTCTGGAAGATATTCTAATTAATTGGTATCACATGCCAGATATTTCAGACCACACATATAAAATGTATTGTAGACAAACGATTGTGTTAAAAATTTGATGCAAAGTTTTATCTCGACTAATTTTCATACGAAGAGTTTAGATTTTTTATATTATTCAATGGTCCCAAAGAGTCATACTAGAGCCATTAGGGGGTAGGCATCTGTTTGTATTTTCAAATATAAACATAGGTCAACTATTACCTTAATTTAAAGGGTTTTGAAAATCAAACATTATGGTATAAAGGTTTTTTTTTTCCTAGAATCATTTTGAAATGTTCTATTTTACATTCAACTGCATCTTAATTATGTTTTATTTAAGAAAATTAAAAATCAAATTGGGCATCAACATTACCTGATATTTAATTAATATTAATATACCATATTGTCGATTATCAAAAAATACCTAAATCCTCAACACCAATTAAATTAAAGGTCTTGTAAAACAGAACATTAAAAACAGAAGGGAAAAACCATTTTGTGGTTTCAAAATGTTAAACAAAAATGCTTACTTCACTGATGTTTTTAGATTTCTTTCATGTACAAAACAAGTAAATACTGTTATGTGTATACAAATTAGACTGTAAACTTTAACCGTTCCAATATTTCAGCCTTTGTTTGAATGGATATTTTTTAAAGAATTTGATATAGACATTTAAATATTCTTTTTATTGGCCACCATTGAGATTACAAAACTGTTCAATTTTATAAAAGACCTACATTTGGATGTACTTGTTACTAGAATTTTATTAGATATTGGGATTTTGTTAAATTTGTCGAAAATTGGAAAAAAACAAAGTTAGGTTAGATTTTGTATGGACAGGAGATACAGCCATACCTTGGAAAATGGTCCTTGGTATTACCTAAGGTCTTAATTGGTATTACCCAAGTAAGGAAACACACACAAAAACATTAAAGCTCTGAAATATTTCGTAAACATTGTTGTCACTTTTGATGAATGCTTCATGACAAAAATCACTCTCTTCAGAATGTAACCCCTCAGAACTAAGAAGATGGGAATGGTCTCATCAATGGGTCACAAAATCTAGAGAACCCTCTAACCTTAATCTTAGATGGATCGTCCTTTTCCCTTTCCCAACAGGCTTAATACAAAAAATCTGTGGTTTAACATTCAGCACAGATCCATCCCAGATTAAAACAATTCAGTCTTCTTTTTATACTCTAGTGATTGAGAAAGTGAACATTGTTTACGAAATATTTCAGAACTTTAGTGTTTTTGTATGAGTTTTCTTACTTGTATATCACACTAAAATCACTTGGTAGGTAATATCAAAGACCACTTTCCCAGGTAATCCTGTATCTCCTGTCCATACAAAATCTAACCTAATCGGCTATGTGACCTATTAAGCTCTAAAAAAAATAAAAAACTTAGTAATATAAAATAACAATTTTTGTATCCATATTTCTATGAAAGTTGGGATTTCAATTATAAGTGGCACAGTTTTCAATTTTAACATAAATCCAGCTAATTTTAACAACATTAACTACTCTCAAGTCAGATTTTAGTTAGATAAAATAAAATCTAACTAAGAAAAAAATAACAAACCGTATGTCTTTGTTATCCTAAACTTTTTTTTTTTTTTTAATGTATCAGAATATAAGGGTAAAAATATGACTTTCCTTATTTACAAATAAATATAGCTCAATATACACTATGCAGACCATTTTCCTTTTAATAAAAAATCCATTTCACGATAAACAAATTAAATATTGGTGATTCACATGAGACAAATGTGATTTTTTTTTAGTTTACATGCTGTTCTTAATCAATCTGTTGTCACTATTTTCTTCAAGTGTGACTTATTAGATTTCACATTTCTATTGTTCTGGGAAAGTATTGCACAACCCTTCCACCCCAGGGTAATCTGGCTCTTCTGATGGTGACTGATTTTTATACAGGCTTTGTGAATGAAACATCTTTAGAGCTGATAATGTGTTATCACACTCGAAGGATGTGGTTACACTATCTGATTGACTTCATGTAAGTTGATACATTTTTAAGAAGGAAAAAAATTGTTTTTTAAATAGAATAGACCATAATAACATTTACTATAATAATGATATTTACAAAATTATAATGAAAATTCTGTTTGTAACATATCCAAATCATCGGCATAAACATGTTTGAAATTTTTGTAAATTTCGTATGCGCTTGCATAATTTTCATTTTCAATAATCAAATTTATCATTTCATCAGGATAGTTTTCTTCACTAATTTTTATACAAATATGTTTTACCTCCGACGAATATAATATGGAACAATGAACAAATAGTGAGTTGTTAAAAATGCTTGTTGAAAACTGACCAGAATAAATGTACGATTTTTCATATTCCTTTAGATAATAGTTATATTGAAATGTATTAGATTCACCCCTGAATTAACAATTTTCGAACTCGTTGCAATTTAAAAAATGAAATGTAAAATAGTTTTCATAACTGTCAATACTTTGTATCAACATATTTTTTGATATCAGTTTGAATTCAATCAAAGATACTCGAATAATAAATTCAGTTTTAATGTTCTGTCTTCCTGTACAGATTTCCAACGATAAAATGAACCATCATTGTTAGAGCGAATAAACATCATGTAAACCCAGCTTTATAAATTATAATTTTCACATCATTGAAAAATCCTAAACCTAAATGAGCCAAGAATTCTACTGAATAAAATTCTTTCTTGGATCCTTTATATATAAAACCGCAGTTTCTTAATGCATTCAAATCTGTATTTTTGTGGTACATTACCTTTGATGGAACTGGTTATATCTGGGTGTTCAACATCATCAATCTTATGATTATGTTTCTTGACTTTGATCTGTGAAAATAGATAGGATACAAAATTATTGGTAAAGTTAGATCCTGCAATGTAAAATTGATAGGTATCTCAACAAGAAAAAGTGTCACCACAATCATATATAAAATAAATTATTGTATTTTGGTGCATTAAAATTCAATATGCTTGAATGGGTAAAATGTTTTATATTCGGATTGAACAATATTATCCATATATTTCTCGAATAGACTTTTCATCTTATTATCTTCTTATAAGTAAACAAGTATACCTCTGTTTAAAAAATACCAAATTTTTTTCACATACGGTACGATATTATTAATTTTTTTCTGTCAACTTTATTATAACATTTTCAAACAATAGCCGTTGAGATAATAAATACAATACAACTATACATAAATAGAAGAGTAGCAGTGGATAATTATTATCTTGAGTTCTATTGTTAATCTATAAAAAAATATTTTGACCTAGATATTTAACAAGTAGTATTAATTGGTGGATAAACCACCATATGAATTCTATTTTTTATTTTTTTTTTATTTTTTTTTTTTTTTTTAGTTTTAGGTTTATAATACGCTATTCACTGTGAACCACTTGATCTAGAATCATCTAAATTAATTACACGACATTCGATTATATTAGGAATATTTGGTATTTCCTAATGAATACACCTCCGAAATTAGGTGTTTGTAGTTTATTTAAAGCATAAGGAAAATCTTTATTGGGTGATATGTATATATATTTTTCCTACAGTTACCTAACAATGTACATGTTCTCTCACTGATTTGAGAAAGCAAAGTGGCCAATTTGCTCATCAGTGAGACAATGTTAACATTGTCTCACTCTAATTACTTTGTCTCACTCCAGATTTGCAATGTGAAGGCACGAAATAGTGAGCGCGTAACATGCAGACAAGGTCGTATGCGCGCGAAATACGTTGGCAGCACTGGCTGTAAATCAGCTGGTCAGCTGTTGTACTGTTGTATTTGTCACAACACTTCCGGTCACGGCAGAAGCCACCATTTCATTGATTTGCCATTTGTAAACATTGAAGGTGGTTTTGCTGTCGCAAAATGGACGTTAATGATGATTTTAGTAATAATAGTTCACCAGAAGAATCTTGTACACCAGAAGAATTAAAATTCTTTGGTTAACAATTCTTTTAGGGTGTTTGTGTTCATTTTTAAGGAGATTATTTTTTGTTTTATAATTTTGTTTCTGATTTATTAATGCTACTTTCACATTAAATGTCATATTAAAAGTTCACTTCTGTGTAAAAATATGTTACGTTTCTTTACCAATTTATTTGTTTTATGGTAACTGTAGGAAAAATATAATGTGCAACTCGAGTGCAAAGTGCAATCGCCTCACTCAAGAAACCATTCCTCACTCGCCTACGGCTCGTGAGTAAGGATTTCTCTCGAGTGAGGCAATTGCTCACTTTGCTCACTAGTTGCACAAATAACTATCGTTTCATGTTTTCAATTGATGGTTTTCTTTTTACTGCTATCACAGAATATTTCATAGATATTTCTCGACCTCGTTGTTCCATCACTTTATTATGTCTTGCTAACTTTTTCTTACAATCTTTGTAATAATGTAACCGCAATTTAAGCTCCTCCATCTAGTAAAGCAGGCCTTGCTCCAGTTCCTGGATGTAGACTAATGTAAACTCCTTAAACATTTTCTTTCAATTGACTGAATGGTAACATTAATCGATAACCAGTTCCATATTTTTTATCTTTCTAAAATAATGTGAATTGGTGCTTGGTGACTACATTTAAGTGTGTGTAGTCAGATGTGTTCCTGGTCCTAAATAATTGAATCTAGAAGCATGCAATCTGATATTTCCTTTAAAATTGTATTGAATGATCCCGAACTGAATCTATTATTTGTTCCAATTGATTATGAAAGAAAGCTCTTAATGAAAATGATTGTTTCCAGCTTTTTCTTAAACATATTATAACCTTTATTATTTATTTTTAATTAATTACTTTGATTAAAACACAACTACGTTATCATATTTAAATTATTTATTCTTTAAAATACAATTTGCCCTAAAGTTGGGTGCCAATATATAACAGTTGAATTAATTAAATCTTCAAATTAATTGATGCACATATGAGTATTCAAATTTATTCATCTTATCACTAAATCTCATCCATTCAACTTAAACTAGACATAAACATTTATAACACAATGAAATACTTAATTCTAGAACATAGCAATTTTATTATTATTATTAGGTGCATCAAAATCGTATCATTAATTGTAATTTTAATTTAGTCTTTATATTTTAATATCTCAATTGTTTTATTGATTTGTTGGGCGCCAGGTATAATTTACCAATTATATAATGAAGTTACTTTGATTGCTCTTTGAAAATTTAAGTTTAAATGGCTCTCGGCCTAGCTCAGATTTTATTTAAAGTGGGGCGTGGTTTCTTTGGTAACCTGAAGTAAAAACTACAATAACTAATCAGATAACTTATCGTGGTTCAGTAGCATGGAATGATGTCTTCTTGGAGTTTTACAGGTGAGATGATCCCTCGAACTTATGGCAGATATCACAAGAAACTTAATCCAATTTATAGGCACTTTGACGATCTCGAAGCTTGAACTACCTCACTCTGTTGCTTGAATTCTTGGTCAATTAATCAAAACTCTTCTTTAACTTTACGATGATTTTAATATAATTCGATGACTTAAAACTTTTCTTCAACTTTACGATGATTTGGCGAACTTCGCCCTGTTCCTAGTTCCTCTCCCTTGCGACGCTCGTTCTTCACTGCTTTTTCTGATTTTTGAATTCTTACGCAGAGTTTTCCCGTTTTACCCCTTCTTCGCTTATTTCTGGATGACGCTTCCTTTTGGTTGGTTGGATTTGATTTTTCAAACTCTAACCGTCTTTCAAAGTTCGTTAATTCTTGTTTCTTAGCTGAGTTCAACGTACCTCTGCATAGTTTTTTGTCTCTTTTTCTTTTGTTAACTTGGGCGTACACAAACTTTCTAATTTCCCATGTTGTCACATTACATAACTCAACTCTTCCTATTTAATTTGTCACGCTGCCCTCGCCCTTTCAATAATTTTGTAGTTTCGAAGTATTGTTTCCTTAGAAATCCTTTAACAAAATTTATTATGTGTTGGAGTGACGTTTATGTTTGACATTTATTTCTAACTGACAAGGTTTAAACATTTTGAATTGGACAAAGCTTTTACTTAGGGCTTCTCAACGTTACATAAGTCCCAAGAAATTTTATGTTAATTGCATAATTAATGATAAAATTTGCTTTTGATACACCTTTACACTAAACTTATTTTAATAATACACATATACATATCGTAACATGGACTATGACCTACTCTTACTCTCATTTAAAAACCCATTAGAATTACTGTCCCTTTAAATGACTTTATGACCTACTCTTACTCTCATTTAAAAACCCACTAGAATTACTGTCCCTTTAAATGACTTTATGACCTAAACTGCGTTCAACCTTTTTTCTTAACAATGGCATTGTCTAGAATCCCACGTCAACAAACCCTTCTTGTAAACCCCAATTAACATTGTTCCCTTGACCCTCTTCAACTGTAGGACATGTGTTTGTTTACATTTTATTTTACAGTTAAATTCATTTATTTTTGTTTACTTAACTCTCTAATTAATTATGAAACCTTTTTAATAATCTACAATTAAATATACCTCGGATGTGAGTTTTATTATTTTTAATACTAGCTAACTTATAAGTAGTTTTTCCTATCTTAGAGATTACGGTGTATGGTCCTTCATATAGTTCACAGAACTTGTGATATCGTTTTTCAATTGTGCTTGACGGAATACAAGCTCTTACTAGTACTAAATCATTTATCTGATATTCGGTTGGTGGATGCAGTTCATTGAACTTCTTAGCGAATTTTTCCCTTTTATTTTTAATTCGTAAGTATATTTCTCCGTGGTCAATGTCGTTTGTTTCTGTGTTGCCTGGATTAATTAAATATTTTTTCCAAATTCGTGTCGGACGTGTATTAAATTGTACTTCTAATGGTGTTGACTCAATTGTATCATGGTATGATTCGTTCATGAAACTTTCCACAGTTTCAAGTAGCCTTCCCCATTCTTGGTGATTGTCAGGTAACAGGATCCTGAAAAGTTGACCTAGATTTCGCATTACTCTCTCCGCCAAGTTGCTTTGTGGATTTCGTATTGCAACGGTTCTTTGTCTAATTCCCAGTTCTTGTAACCCTTCTGTCCATTTTTTGGATGTAAATTGTGTACCATTATCCGAAAGTATGTATTTTGGTAATTGGACTTCTTTAATGTATTTCCTGATTTGATTTAATGTTGTTACGGTTGTTGTGTTTTTTACCTTATACAATTTTGTGTATTTAGAAAATGCGTCAATCACTACTAAGATGTACCTTGACCCGTAGACTGACCGAGGCAATGGTCCGTAATAGTCTACACACACTAGTTCACCCTTACCTTTTGGTATAATAGGCGTAAGTTCTGCGTTTCTACCTTTGTTGTCATGTTTACATTTTTGACATCGTAAACATTTAATTATTATATCCCTGACCTTTTTAGCGACTTTGTCTCCCGTGAAATCTTCCTTAAAATTATGGTAACATTTGCTTATTCCTATATGTCCGCAAATTTCATGAATTTCCTTAATTAATACTTCAATGAATTTTTCTGGAATCATTAATTTCCACATTCCTCTTTCCTTGCGAAATAATTTTTTTTCAAACAATTTATAACATTCTAAAATTTTTGGATCATTTTCTTCTAATTTACCTACTATATTCCTAAATTTTGTATCCTTCTTCTGTAAAACTTCTATATTTTGTAACTGTTCGCCCACTTCTGGATTAAACTTCTGTAACACTAATTGGATTTGTACAAGTCGGTCCTCCCCATTTTCTTGTGAACATTCTCCATCCTCTGGGAATCTGCTCAATGTATCTGCAACAATATTTTCTTTTCCCTTGCAGTGTCGAATTTGGATGTTATACTCCTGAATTAATAAGATCCACCTCGTCATTCTAGCGTTAAGTAGTTTGCATTGGTTAATGAAAGTGATCGCCTTATTGTCAGTTATAACGGTTATTTTTCTCCCTAATAAATAATTCCTAAATTTCCTTAATCCTAATACTACACTATACAATTCTTTTTCGGCAGTGCTATAAAATCTCTCAGCCCCTTTAAATGTTCTGCTTGTAAATCCTACTACAGCAATGTTATTCTGGTCATCGAGTTGGTACAGTTGTGCTCCTGACGCAATATCGGACGCATCTGTCTGTAAGTAAAACATCTTTTCCATATTTGGGTGCTTTAACGTTACAGCCTCAATAAATTCCTCCTTTACAGCTAAAAAACTCTGGTTAATACTATTTGTCCATTTAAATTTTGTTCCTTTCTTCAGTAGTCCTTGTAATGGAGCTGTTGTTTGTGCGTAATTTTTTGAAAACCGGTGGTAGAAATTTGTTAATCCTAAAAAGCTTTTTAATTGTTTTGGTGTCTTAGGACGCGGAAAATTTTGAATTGCCATCATTTTTTGCTCTTGCGGTTTGATACCATCTGTGGTGATAACAAAACCTAGATAATCTATTTCTTTCCTGCAGAACATAGATTTCTCAAAATTTACTGTTAAGTTGGCGTCTTGAAATACCTTTAATATTTTTTCTAATTGGTCCACATGATCTTCCCAGTTTTGCGAAATACATAAACAGTCGTCCACATACATAATTAAATTCCTTTTAACTTCTTCCGTCAGAATTGAGTCCAAACCTCGCGTTAAACTTGCTAAGCTTGTGCTCAACCCAAACGGAACGGTTTTGTACCTGTAGCACAATCCTTTGTACAGAAATGCCGTGAAATCCTTGCAATCTTCGTGCAACGGGATTTGCCAAAAACTGCTAGTTAGGTCTAAACTACTCATCCAACTGATCTTCTTACCGATTGTCAATAACTCTTGGATTGGTCGAATCCCTTCGTAATCCGGTATGGTTCTCGCATTTATAGTCCTGGCGTCTAAACAGATCCTTACGCTCCCATCTTTCTTACATACAGGTACTATAGGATTAATGTATGCGCTGTTTGCTCTCTCGATGATCCCATAACTTAGCATTCTCTGAATCTCTGCATCAACGGCTTCTCTAAACTTAGTTGCCACTGGCCAACTCCTCTGACAGTATGGTGTTCTATCAGTTACTTGAAATTTATGGTAATAAGTTGAAATTAATCCTGGTTTTTTGCTGAAAACTGTTTTATATTTATTAAATATGCTGTATAACCGCTGCCTATTCTCAAGTGGTACATGTTCCAAATTGCTTATTTTGTTTATATCAAATTCATATTTATCCTCTTCAATTTGTAGGCAATTATTCAAACTTTCAATATTAACTTCTGACGAATCCTCGAATTTAATTTCCTTTCTACCAACTCCATAGTTTAATTTATTTCCTATTTCTAACTTATTATTAATAAAATTGACGATTGCATGATTTCTTGATAAAAACTCTAACCCAAGTATACAATCTCGAATTAGTTCTGGTACTATTATAAAATGCACGGCGATTAATTCTGTTCCTAACTTAACTTTAATGAAAATTTGTTTTTTAACACTTTTGGAACGCAGACCTAATGCTCCAATAACTTTTACTCCTGCTACCGGTAATTCTTCAAAAACTCCTAAATTTAATTTATTTGTGTTGTAGAAAGATTCAGATATCGAATTTACCTCACAACCTGTATCGATTAACGCTCTGACCTGTACACACTCATTAAAAACTAACTTAATTTCTGGACATTTATTAATGTCATTAATTATATCGCTTGTGTCGTGATTGTCCTCTAAATAATCTTTTAAATCGGTGAATAAGGTATTTATGGTTGCCTTGTTCTTATCCGCTAGGTCTACATTCCATTCCAACTTTCACTTTTGCCCTCTTCCGTCCCTGTCTGCAGGTTGTTGACCTTCCCAACGGTTCCCTGGTCCATTTTTTATGTCGGCACGCACATCTGGTTTTCTGTAAACATCCCTATTCTGACGTAACGGTAAATGTCTACTGTTGTACCCATTCATTTGTCCCCAAGGCCTGTTTACAACTTCTCCCTCTCTCTCGTCGCGTGGATAGGATGCCTTATAATTACCATTTCTTTCTTCGTAACTATTAATGTGTCGTACATCTGCCTGTCGGAATTCCATCAATAGTTTTACAAATTCCTGCTTTGTTTTCACACCCCTGGTGATAACAGCAATTAGTGTAGTTGGGTGAAAGTGCTTAGCGATTTTTTGGACTAACTGGGCTTCTAAAATCGGCGGTTCTAACTCTGAACATTCCAACATCATGTTCTCCACATATGTGATAGCTTCATCCCCAATTTTTCCTTTAAACTTTCCGAATTCCAACCTGTCTCGGATGTTTGCTTGTATCATTTCGTTAAAATATTTATCCATAAATATTTTTTCAAAATCTTCGAAGTTTTTAACTTCCCTACGGTGTAGAAACCACCATACACATGCTTCATCTTTTAAATATCTATCTAACCAATACATGTTCCCTTGATGTGTGTAACTAACGCTAACTTCTTTTATGATCCTTAAAAATTGCATTGGGAATCTTTCTTTTCCTGTAAAACTAATATCCCTTATCTCTGGTTCCCTTATTATGATACCATCCCTTGTTTTTAAATTACTTAATCTTTCATCTACTTCTGTCACTTTATTTTTCATTTCGTCCGTTTGTTTCTGATATTGGTTAATTTTTTGTGAATTTTCTTGGCATTGTGATTCGATTTCTAGAATTTTATTATTAGATCTAGCTTGACTTTCCTTTACCTTATCAATCTGAGCGTCTACGTTAATTTGATTTTCAGTTAAATTTTTGTTTACGGTGATTTCGATTTCTTTAATGCTCTCTTGCACATCCTTTTCTACTTCCACGACTTTACTTGCAATTTCTTTTAAATTTTCTCTTAAATCTTCGCACCTATTACCTAATTTATCGGTGAAATTTTCTTCAATTTTATTTAATTTATCATTCATTTCCGTCCTAATTGTCTCGGCTGTGGTATCCGATCTTAATTTAATTTCTTCGAGCTTGTTCTCGAATCTCTCCGCAAATTCATTAAATTTTCGGTCCATTGTCTCCGCATTTTGACTAACATTGCCACTAAGTTCTTCTAATTTTTTATTATTTTCCTCGAGCTTTTTATTTTGTTCTGCGAATTTTTTATCGATGCTTGCTTTTAGAATTTCCGCATTTTTATTAATTTCTTCGAAATTCTTTTTATTAAGGGCTTCCGCATTTTTACTACTTTCTTCAAATTTTTTATCGATGCTTGTTTTTAGGATTTCCGCATTTTTATTACTTTCATCAAATTTTTTATTAAGGATTTCGATTAATTCGTTTAATCCTACCGTTGGGGTCCCATACACCTTTAAATTTTCACTCTCCCCTGAATTATTACCCTCATTAGTATTACTTTCACTATTATTAATCCCTATAGCTCTATCCATTTCTGATTCTATCCCCATTTGATTATTAATCTCCTCATCAAACCCCATTGTTATTTGGTTATTTGCCATCTTTTTATAATTTTTTATCCTATTACTACGTCTTAACATTAAATTAATTATATCTAATAGTCTTTCTGTCTCTTATCTTATAATGCTACCTTCAGGTTACACCACGTGAACTAAATTTTAATTTTAATTAAGCCACGAGTTGGACGCCAATTATAACCTTTATTATTTATTTTTAATTAATTACTTTGATTAAAACACAACTACGTTATCATATTTAAATTATTTATTCTTTAAAATACAATTTGCCCTAAAGTTGGGTGCCAATATATAACAGTTGAATTAATTAAATCTTCAAATTAATTGATGCACATATGAGTATTCAAATTTATTCATCTTATCACTAAATCTCATCCATTCAACTTAAACTAGACATAAACATTTATAACACAATGAAATACTTAATTCTAGAACATAGCAATTTTATTATTATTATTAGGTGCATCAAAATCGTATCATTAATTGTAATTTTAATTTAGTCTTTATATTTTAATATCTCAATTGTTTTATTGATTTGTTGGGCGCCAGGTATAATTTACCAATTATATAATGAAGTTACTTTGATTGCTCTTTGAAAATTTAAGTTTAAATGGCTCTCGGCCTAGCTCAGATTTTATTTAAAGTGGGGCGTGGTTTCTTTGGTAACCTGAAGTAAAAACTACAATAACTAATCAGATAACTTATCGTGGTTCAGTAGCATGGAATGATGTCTTCTTGGAGTTTTACAGGTGAGATGATCCCTCGAACTTATGGCAGATATCACAAGAAACTTAATCCAATTTATAGGCACTTTGACGATCTCGAAGCTTGAACTACCTCACTCTGTTGCTTGAATTCTTGGTCAATTAATCAAAACTCTTCTTTAACTTTACGATGATTTTAATATAATTCGATGACTTAAAACTTTTCTTCAACTTTACGATGATTTGGCGAACTTCGCCCTGTTCCTAGTTCCTCTCCCTTGCGACGCTCGTTCTTCACTGCTTTTTCTGATTTTTGAATTCTTACGCAGAGTTTTCCCGTTTTACCCCTTCTTCGCTTATTTCTGGATGACGCTTCCTTTTGGTTGGTTGGATTTGATTTTTCAAACTCTAACCGTCTTTCAAAGTTCGTTAATTCTTGTTTCTTAGCTGAGTTCAACGTACCTCTGCATAGTTTTTTGTCTCTTTTTCTTTTGTTAACTTGGGCGTACACAAACTTTCTAATTTCCCATGTTGTCACATTACATAACTCAACTCTTCCTATTTAATTTGTCACGCTGCCCTCGCCCTTTCAATAATTTTGTAGTTTCGAAGTATTGTTTCCTTAGAAATCCTTTAACAAAATTTATTATGTGTTGGAGTGACGTTTATGTTTGACATTTATTTCTAACTGACAAGGTTTAAACATTTTGAATTGGACAAAGCTTTTACTTAGGGCTTCTCAACGTTACAATATGTACAATTGAGTCTAGTTAATATTTCATTTAATATTGTATTTATATCTTTTTCATTATATTCTTTCAACCCTCTTGCTCTCCTCCTTTCTTAATAGTTTTAGCAATCTAAATTCATCTATTTAGATCCTGTTATATTTCAGTCTTTTAGTTGAACCGTCACCTTGAAACATGAAATCTGTTAATCTCAATAAATTTACGTAGTTTAGATAATTGTCATTGTCATACAATGTTTGAGCAGGAGTGTCAGAAGATGTTAACAATCACCACAAACTTTGTTTACCATATATATATTTTTAACCATCAATGATTATATCATTGTAATTGAATTCTATTTTCTTATTTCCATTCATAAACGATTTAAAAATAGAATCAAATCCAATTCTAAACTTAGGATCATTAAAGCTAAGTAGAATATTGTTTAACAAAAGGTCCTAAAGTAAAAATTTTGCCATTATTCGGTTATTGGTTAAGTTAATGAGGTGTTATATGTTTGATTTTCATAAGTGATACTGTAGGATGACACACATTTTCATAACAGTAGGCTGTTTCCGTGAGTCTCCACTTTGGTTTCTAAGAATGTTTCGTCATTCTCGCTAATATAATCGTACATGAAATTTTTGGACAAATCCAAGACTGTATGAAAATCCTACATAAATTGGATTATTAAATTTAATATCAATTTTCTCAATATGGCAAGCTAAGAAATCTTCATCAAACTTAGTGAATTTGTTAAACCTAGGATTTTTCACATAATGTATGGCTTGATTCTTATTAATAAGTTTGATGTCTACTCAATCTCACTTTTTTCATTAATTTGTCAAATTATTCATCAATTTGCAGAAATATTTTTGAAAGCTCATTTAGTTTCAACTCATTTCTATGTATTTAAATCTATATACTATTTCATGAGCAGTATGCATAGTCATAAACATCCTATTAAGAATACAGTAGAATCATATTTTATTCTTTTCTAATAAACCTTTTTTAAATTTATTCTACAGAATTGCATAGCTTTTCTTATCACTATCATACTTTAAATGTAGTTCACTGTATTTTAATTTATACAGATTATTAATAATAATATACATGGTAACTCATATCGTGGAACCTGATAATTTCAACAAGTGTGAACAAGAATCAATTATTACACAATAAAGTGACATTACAACACTCGATTAGATTCAACTAGTTGCGAGGAGAAGAAGAATGTACGACACTATTCTTTATACTACTTGTGTGTGTGTATATGTATAGAGAATATATAATTATACAGAATCGACCCATATTGGGTCACAGTGGAGTAAGACCATCTGTGACATTGTGATCCCAAGAGGAAAAAAATGTATAACTGTGGGTTAATTTCAAACTAACTTGGATTTTCCAATTAATCTAGTTTATATATAATAAAGAACACACAATCTGATAGCTAGTGTGAATTGATGGTTGTTATTAGGTAGTAACTAATATACAGATTACAAATAAATTATCTTGGTTGAGAGCAGAAAATGTTATCGGTAAATATCCAGCTTTTAAACTTGATTCATAACATTTGATGATTACTAACCAGTAGAAAGTCATAAGTTATTAAAATGATTACTTTACTCTGTCATGTTGATTTCCAATTTTGATCCATTCATACTTTATTATTTAAATGTTATGAATTTTAACCATGAAACAAACAAATAATATGTCATAGAACAAACGGTGGTGGGAATAATTTACATACTGATAAAGTATTTTACACTTTTTTAAATTTTATCCATAATCAAACTACTTTAAAGCTCTCATTCCTATTTATCATTTTAGTGTCAATCCCAGTCAATATTTTTTAAGAGAGCAAAAATATTTAACTATGTTGCTTAGACCAACTGTTAAATTATTGTAAATACCGAGAGCTGAATTAAATGAAGTAATAAACAAATAAATTAATTGAAAATAATCTTACAATTATATGAATGAAGATCGGAATATTATTGGGGTACAAGGTTATAATTAATTTAAAAAAACATGGTGTTTATTATTCTCCAATCACTCCAGAAATTAACATATCGGGGACTCCAAAACAATAAATTTGAGATTCATCAAAATAGGGCAATAAATTAAAAATTTCAAACTAACAGGTTCTTTTTTGTAAGCAGTTAAAAAAAATATGGGAATTAGACTTTTTCTTATTGATCTTTGAAAATTAATGCTTGTCCCAAGTTTGGGGTTGGTCACACATTTCGATATTTTTACAATTTTTGTTAATCATAAAATTGTTTTGGAGTTAAAATACAAACTTTAAAATAACATTGTTTATTGTCTGTATTTTAAACATAAATCATATCAATGAATTTCAATAAATTGCTTATTAATTAATTTAATTTAATTTATTTTCATTTTGGCACACAGAATTAAATGTGTTCTATGAACTTTGAAGATGCTTTCTTATAGGGACTAAAATAATTCTTTTAAAGAGCAGCACCTCTTTGATAATAAATTCACACCATTTTAATTTTAATCAAGATAGCAGCACATTATGGAGTATGATTAATAGAAAATCTGGACAAAAAGTTAAATCACAAGCTGAAAAATTAGTCCCTCCCCACTTAGAAAAAAAGTTTACAACAAAAAAGTAGATTTATTACTGTTTCTTGTTCTAAAACGCTTTGTCGCAGCTACCACCAAGAAAAAACTTGTTTTTTGTCTGTGAAATGGCACAAATTAAAAGCTACTTTGCGATACACATTTATTTTTTCTTCATTATTATTCGTGTTGTGATGGTATCTGTTGGTACCTTGTAAGGTAAATTGCACATTGAATTTCTACAAAGAGGACAATATGGGCTGGCATTCAATAAGGGTCGCTTATTGGACCAGTAGTGTTTAACATCTACATCAATGACATTCCAACACTTGAAAAGACTGTGGTTATATTTATATACCGATGACATAATACCTACACAGTCATGGCAATCACATATGATACAGAGTAGGCATCAAAAACCATTAAATACCTTAGAACTGTAGCTCACAGCCTGGAGAGTGAAAGTGAATGTGACCAAGTGCCAGACACTATTGTTTTCCAAAGGACACACCTATACTCTTATACAACCAAATTTAAACTGGGTTGATCAAGTTATGTACCTAGGGGGTCACCCTGGACAGGAAACTAACATGGTCATCCCATATAAACCAAATCCTTAAAAGAGCAAACATGAAACTCTTTCAGTTATACCAATTACTCAACTAAATAAGTTCTCTTTCATTGAGAACTGCCATCATGTTATGTTACTCAAGAACATCCTTATACACAGTTCCTGTCTGGGGACATCCACATCCACAGAGTACAACTATTGCAAAACAAAATACTGAGAATAGTGACTAAATATTGAATGTAACAGCAGATATTTCTTGTAGAAACTCCATTTTATAGGATTAAATAAAGCTAAAGTTTCAAAAATATTTTAATAATATAAGTGAGCAACAATTGTTTCGCCTTGCGGCATCTACAGGCCTGTTACTCGTGTATCTATAAATAGTTGCCAATACTTGTTAATTATCAATTGCCCTATGAAGCCTCAAGGCGAAACAATCGTAGCTCATTTATATTATTAAAATATTTTTGAAACTTTAGCTTTATTGCTTTATTTAATCCTATAGTGACTAAAGCACCAAACTTGGAACAATACACAAAGACTTGAATGTGTCTTTTCTCAAACAACAAATCCAACATTTAGCAGTAAACCTCTATAAGGGTGCTCACTGACACCCTACATCTACACTAATTACCTCACTTGACATATATAACACAACATCTGATACACAGACGGGCGGTCCCTAACCCACGGGCGGCCTTAATCACTACTAATCCTGTAATGTCAACCACATCCTTATTATTGTGACCTTTTTCAAATCATTATGCCTATCATATCTGTTTCAAAAGGGATAGGTGCAACGCAAATGTATAAGACAAGACTTTCTGCACTCTAGAAGAAGATATCATAACATCTGAATACTTTCTATGTTGCAGGTGCAGGAATCAGCATGTGGTTGTATGCAACATGACTCTTTTGCATGGTTATTTCAATTTTGAGTAGGCAGCAGAAACAGATGATGCAACCAGGTGCAACAGACAAGAGTCTATGCAGATTTGGAAAAATCTGAACTTTTGTAAAAATAAATTTTTTCTAATATGCGTAGCTTCAGTAGTCTAAGTCGGTATTTTCAGATTTTAAGCAGTAGGAACTTATCACAAAATGTGACCTTTACTCACTGATCTGTTTCAAACTCCTTGCTTAACTTAGAATATTTGGAAATTTTTGGTACTAATTTGATGAATTTAAATTTATGAACAAACTAGTTTTGAGGTTGTCACAGTATACTTCTCAAAGTGTACTTTTGATTGCTTTTTACAAGTGCTTTCTATCTTGTCTCGTTCATAAGTTAAGTAATGCTAAAGTTTACTTTTCAAAAATTCTCAGAATTAAAAAAGTTTTGAATGTTTCACAATCAGAAAAATAATACAAATAAAAAATAAAGAATGAAATATTTTGAGAAAAATTAATAAATGAAAAGTTGGTTGATAACGGATAACTTTCAAAGTTCATAACACCAAAAATAAAATTAATTTTAAAAAATATTCTAAAACAAATTAATCAATAAGGTCAAATAATCGGAAAAATTAAATTAAAATTATTTTAGGGAGGGGAGATAAATTACGCAATAAAGCAGATATAATTAAAATAAGGTAACAATAAAATATGTGTTGAAAGAGTATAGTAGGAAGAAGAGAATAAGTGTTAAACTCAGAAATTTTAATTTAATTAATCTAAAAAATTGCGAGTGTAAAGAAGACAATAGTGCAGGTGTGAATATCATCGAATGTACGCAGTGGGCATTCCAGACCAAAAATGGAGGAAAACAGGACAAAATGAAAAAAATATTAGGTACCAAATGAAGCGGGGGGAAAAGGAAATTGTTGGTACTAGAATATTGTACTAAGAGGGAGAAAAATTCAACAAATAATTTGTTTTTATTTAAAGTCTGCTTTGCTCTGCACCTAAGTTTAAGAAATTTAAATTTTATTCCTTCAAGAAAAGTATGAAGTGTGATTAATTTTATTACTTGTTTGTCATAAAATATATGTTTTCTATTTACAGGATTTTTTTTTAGTTATAAGTTTTTGAGTTCAAATAAAATTTGTTTTCTTTTTTAAATCACACTTGTGTCGACTTCATCAATTCAACCTTAAACGCAGAGAAAGTAGAAGCTTTGCATAAAAAACATGAAGTCTCAAATTTCATAACTTTTAAATTTCATTAAAATCTTTCGATCTGTAATAAAATAAATTAGTCCTCATTTAAGTAAGCTGCAGATAAGTTGTGTATAAGATTCTATACTCCAGAGACTACCAATAGTAGAAAATTAATTGTAATTTAAAGTTGGAGCTAGTCGGTTACTTGTAAATTAAATACAATTACTGGAAGGTATTTCAATAAATAGGGAGAGATTCCATCTAGTCTGGCTGCTGAACTTGGTGAAACTAATGCTCATACCAGGCCAGACAAATATTCAGCTTAGACTTCCAGCGAACTGGGTTGTTCTTTCTGGAATGCATAAGCTCCCCAACCAGGTTAAAAGTTTACAACAGCGAATTAAATTCAAGAATCAGACGAGTAACAAAATATTCTAAATTAAATTGCAAAAAGTTGAACTTAATCTAGACGGGAAATACTCATCCATGAGCGAAGTGAGCGAGAATATGACAATAAAATAAACTACAAGTCAAGGTAGTACAGAGGTTGTGTGTTGTACATGGTAATCTCATATCAAACTAACTAACAAGGTATTTTTAAGGTAATCCCATCCTTCACCTACACAATACCCCAACCAAGACTTCTCCACGATCTGTTGCAAGGTTATCTCTGTCTGGACTCTGTTCCAGACAGGGTTTTACATTGTTCTTTGTGCGGTTTCATAAAGTTATGTTTTGTTTGTTTTTTTCACATTATCTTCTTGACATGTCCATGGAAAAAGAGTTTAACAGCTTGGTACATTGAAAACCATTCATTAATCCTAGTCATAAGCGATAGGGGGTACTAACAGGAAAAAAGGTGGTTTTTAGTGAGTAAGAATTTCACATTAATGGGAAGATCGGATGTCTCCCTTTGTCTTTTGAAGATTTTCCACCTCTCATATGAAATTAAAAAATAAATAAACGTTTCTCATTTTGTTAATAAATTCTGACATGATCGAAAGGTGATGGTATCTTACAGATAAAATTAAAATAACAGTTGTTTGAAGCTATGATTTGGAATGAAATAATTTAAAATCAAGAGTTTTTCTGGAAAGACACAAAATAAAACAGAAATGTGATTGAAATAAAATCTTATAATTTCAAAGGTTCAAAAAATATTTTGTTTGAAATTAAAAAGTAAGTTATGATTTAAACATAATACAATTTTTAATTTAGTTAGAATAACCAAAAATGAATTCAAGTACTGCCTTTAATTAAATTAGAATATTTTCCAAAATAAATAATGCTAGTAATTGCCATGACTGAGCAACATAAAATGTTACAGCAACAATATAAATAAATGGTTTTGTTAATAGTTATTTTCTTACACATCCATACACAAAACCAAATACCAATTACGTTCAAAGTTACCAATTTTTCCCAAATTCTAATGATTTAGATCGAATGTTTCTAAAATGGATGATCAAAGGACTCAAATAAAACGTATTGGTTGACATCTCTCTCAAATGTTGGTTCGGACAGGGTACATTTTGGTATCTTCTGAATTATTCATGGACTGATATTTCCTTTTACATAAAATGTATTAAATGTTATAAATCTATATATTTCACCAAAATGTGACATTTACTTTAATAAATTTTGATATATTTACGCTTTTATTTCAATAATTATGGTTCATTTCTGCTTTCTAACCAATAACTCCTAAACCGGCAATTATTCTCTTTGGGTTTTGGATGCTATATTTTTAGAAAAATTTGATAAAAAGCAAAATTTCACTAAGTAGATTTTGAGAAACTCTAAATTTTTAATTTAGAACATATTTTAATTTTGCCTTGAGATATTAATATATGGTCATATACCATATCATATGAATTTTTTTTTATCTGTAAAGCACCACAGACATGATAAATATACATCAATCCAAAAACCAATTTTAAGGGCTCAGGGGATCTCAAAATGAATACTTCCACAAAAACTCAACATCATTATTTTAAGTTTGACACATATGTTTGAGTAATAAATTTTCACTATTGAACCACTTGTGGTGATTTAGATATCCAAACTTTTATTATGTTATTTATGTTTAGTTTCCTCTTTTTTAAAATAGATAACTCTGGACGATATTTTTGGAAAGGTGACTAATACATTTTGATTGAGTTTTAAGAGGCTTCATTTTAGCAAAATTTGATCATAATTATTATTTTAAGAAAACCAGAATTTTCTGCAAGGTCATATATCAGCTAGCCTCAAATTTTGAGTTATTGAAAAAATGAAGAGCCTCATCTAAGATATGACCAAAATATTCCTACGTAACAAATTTGATCAAACAAAATTGGTAAACACCTTTTAGCTATATAGCACTGCACAGATAATAGACATTCCCAAAACTAATTTTTGGCTGAAGGTGTTTCAAAATTGATATTTCCAATCACATTACTTTCTATTATACTTTATATTTATGATAAAATAAAATTGGTATGTATGAAACACTTTTTCAAAAAAAAGAAAAGTGATTTAGAGCCTATATAAATAAATTTGGGTAATTAAAATTTGATTTGGTTTGCTTACTGTAACAATGTAACTTACATTTAGTCTCTGTTAGTAATACTATAAACACCAACTACTTAATAGTGAAATGCTACTGTTATGTACATTTATTGGGAATTTACAAATTAGTTATATGTGGAACATTTATTTATGAAGTAAATGTAAACCAAAATAAATTGAGTAATCAAAAAAAATTCAATTTCTTTTATCAGTATTACAAATGTTCAAATATGGATTCATTTCAACTATATATCAGTTAAATATAGAATCATAGAATATGTTTAATAACACTTGTGCTCCTAGCGCCTACAAAGTAAACTTAAAAAGTTCCATTGAATCAAGTTCAGTTTACAGCTGCTAGGCTTACAAGTGTTTTTAGAATCAGCCATTCAAATGCTTTCAGAAAATCAAACCATTTAGCGAAAGGAATTATCTCGAATAAGAAAACATTTACGATATAAGTACTACAGATTACAGTTGCTACAAGCAAGAGTGGGGAGAGGAGGGCGGTTACCTCGGGCACCAGGAATTTACATATTACATTATTGGACTGGCACAATTTGCGAGTATTTTTAAATACTATTATTAAATTAAGCTATATCTAAGAACTTGTAATTAAGAAAAAACTTAGAAATGTCTTTTAATAAATGGAGGGAAGACGTGTTATTGTTACATCTTGCTCCAGGTTCTTACAGCCAATGTGATGTTCTAGCTAGAAGCTAAGTTTTAAATCATAGGATTAAGGAAAGACAACATGATCTTTGCATTGAAAATGTTGACAGAGAATCTACTTTCTATCTTGGTGTCAAGATTAACAGTAGTAATGTGAGAATGTAGTGCTGAAAATTCACATGAAGTAATGAGAGACTTACCAAATTTAAATGTTTTTTGTTCTCCAGGTATTTTAAATGTGTATAGTAGCAAGCTCTCTTTAGTCTGAACTATTTTATCTTGCATTATTTATCTGAATTTGCTAGAAAACTATGTAATGTCACAATAACAAGCAAGACAGTAGTAAGATTTGAAGGATTTGGGACAAACTAGCATTTAGATTATATATATAGACCATGTAACAAGAGGATCTCACATTGAACATTTGATAAACTATAAACAAAACTTGAAGTTTTATTGTATTTTTGGCAGTGTCACTCAATTTATTGAGATTTATACTTACTTCATAAATAAATGTTACTTTTATAACTAATTTGTGAAGTCCCAATATAATAATATATTGGGACTTAAATAGAAGATTAAGGATGTATTAAACTCATCTAGATACAATAAACATGCGTTTTAAGGTTATAAATTAAAACTACTTTTAGTAGGTTTATAGTTTATTTCAACCATGCAACACGGGTACATTTACAAACAATGGCACAGTCAACAAAAGTAAAAAAATCTAAAACTAAATATGAAATAATTTACAAATCTGTAAAACTTGAGACAAATAACTAACACATCTACGTTTACATCTAGTTTTGATTATGTTTGATAACAACAACAACAACAAAACTAACAACATACACTTTATTTAGAAGTGGTTATGGAGAAATAAATAATATTAGAATGGCGGTAGATATGTTTTGATTTTATTGTTAAAACTGTATTTTGTTATTTTTGGTATTGTTTTAAAAATAATTACATTAAATCAGTTTACATTTAAAATTAAAACAAATTGTTGTTTATTTCTTCTTAGACAAAATTCTGAGTATTTTGACCTCTAAAACTATTTTTTTTATACTGAACACAGACTGCCTAATAAAAATGTTAATAAACCACACAAATTAATGAGTTAATACATTCAACTATACTTGAATTTTAATTAACAATTACTTACATGTTTTACTTTTTGCCATTCTTTAACTGGCCGTTATCAATATTCACATTCAAGTTCGCATTCTGTAATGAAAACCTTTTATGAACTTTCAGTTACCAATTTTTGATTACAGTATTAACTATTGTACGAAGAAAACATGATAAATAGAATAAAACAAGATTATTAGTAACCAGTTGTAGGACTGAGATAAAATAAATACAAAATTTGTTTCATCTTTATCAGCTGCTAAAAGTTTTTCAAAGAAAATTTGTCTTAATAAATAAAAATTTAATAATATGTCCGATACAAAGAAAAAAAATTGATGGAACCCACTATTTGAGGTTTTAAATTATGGGGGAAAAATGGATAATATATTTTGAAAAACTCTTTATTAATATTGGTTTGCATTTTTAATACCGTATGTCTACTGTTTAAAATTTTCAAAATTATATGGGATTACATTAAACTGTCATATTTTATCATTGTAAATCATTGGAACAAGAATCTTGTGCAGATCCTATACTCCATCTTATCTTTAGTGATATGATGTCTGGCAATAATAAATGAGAGAACTGTCAGGCTATTTGTTTCTTATCTGGACCAAATAAAAGTAATAGATTATATCATTAAAATGTCAAGTTTATCAAGTTAATTTCCTTATGTAGATAGAAAAATAAAAATATAAAATATTTTATTGATAAATAAAAAGGTGGTGGAAATATTCATCATAGCCTACATGTCCAATTTGACTTCTTATTTTATTGAATTTATAACTTTTATTCATGGTAGTCAGATGTTAAAAAAAAAAGTGTAACAATAAAAATTATATTTAGGTTCAGTAATAACAATAATTTTAGATATGTTTCACATCCAAGCTCAATACAATTTTAATAATTCAAAATATTATTTTTATTTATCTAACTAAATACACATCATTTGTAAGTTTTGTGTTATATTCATGGAAATGTGTTTACTATAAAATTAGTTGTTCTTGATATAGACCTGCAATTATCTCAATAAAGTGAAGAATTATTCATATCAACATTGCGATAAGTTAAAATTAATAGTGAATTCTTATGATAGTAAAGGTTAGCTATTATAACAAATCACCCACACAAATATTCCGATGAATTTAAAAATTGTTAATGGCTCTCCATCTATAATAATAGGCTGGGGTATAATATTATCAGGATCTGGTCTGATATTATAAAAGTATTGCAAACTACCAAATTAAATAACAAAATTTTATTTATTATACGTTTTATTATTATTCATATTAACTAGGATATGTATCTAACTAGGATATTGTGTTTCTAATGTATTACAAAAAAAAAACTTTGGAATATCCTCAGTCTATAAAATCAACAAATTTACAACATCAATAAATTATTTTAATGAGAGCAAATATTATTAAAATGTTTTAAAATAAAACTAAAATGTAAAGTCTTGGTTAATTTAAAATTATGAATGACATTAATAAAACAAATAGTTTTTACTGATTGTTGAAACAAATTTGATGTTTAATCATTCAACAAAACTATATAGCCTAGGTTCACTGAGTATCAAAGTTTTGTGTTTGCATTATTTGTATCCACTCGCGATATAAAATAAAATCCTTTACACCGAATCTTAAGAGTTTCATACTCATTTTCTTAGACTGTGTTTGGATACTAAGAACTACAACAAAACCTCACTATCATAAGTTTTTTTTATAAAATATTACCTTAAAAAAAAACATTTATAATAAAAGATTATGCAAAAAAAATTCTATGTTGCTATTATAGTGTAAACCTTACATTAATTTCAATAAATATACACATTAAAATGGATAGTAATGACTATAGAGATGTTTTGTTTCCTTTTTTTAAGAAGCAATATTACCACTAGTTCAGGTGTGTAAAGCTGTTTCATTGGACTTGTATCACACCAATGTCCTTAGACTCGTAGTATTTGGAGAAGTAAGAATATTTAGTCATAAAGACAAACATATTATAAAAGCCAAAGTGGTTACTAATACTAAACATGAGATCAAGCTTTAAACAGGGACATCGCTATCATCTGACGTCACTATTTTCTTTAAACTAATGCTATCAGGTGCGGGATTCATATTATTTGACGAAGTCTGCTTGAGGGAGGAGGAAGTGGTCCTGGAAGGGCTGACCTTTGATCTTGTGGATGATGTTGTATTAGGTACAAGTTGCAAGCTTGGGCAAAGTTTTTCATTCAGAAGTCGTAAAATCCTGCGCTTCCATACGAAGATCAAGAAAATCAATACACCTTGAAGAGTGTTGGTTAGATCTGTGACATACCAGAGATACTTAGGTCCTTCAGCGAGCCAAGAAACAAGTTCCATCACCCAATTGACTCCCATTACAATAAAGAGCTTTAAGTAAAGGTTGAATCTGTAACACAGTGAAAATTTAGTAAAGAGAAAGTCATTTACTACATTAAATATTAACATAACTAATTTACAGTAATACATATTATAATTATAGAACAAAGAGCAGTGTGGTTTGTTGTCATAAGCGTATATGCGCAGCTCGCTGTAGTTCGGGTTTGTGAATATTCAAAGATTTTACAGGTTCAAACCCGATTCTGATGTTGTATTTTTCCATGTGTTTTTCTGTGATGTACTACAAAGTATTTATTATAATGGATATAAAATAAAGATGTTAAACAACAAACAAGAAAAATATTGTAAATTTTAAGTTTCTATGCTGACAAGTATAGTTGAAAAGTTTTAAATCAATAAACTCAAGAAAGAGAATTTGGAAAATTGTTTTTGCTATATCGGGTATAAAGTCAGACAGATTTTTTAATAAAAAACACTTTACCAAAATAAATCTTATTCGAAACTAAATTAATAAATCTGGTTTTATACTGAATGTTAAAACAGCATAGGAAAAGGTTAAAAAATAAAATAACCTTATATAGTACATATATAGTTCAGCTGTTTTGACTATATATGTTTGGATAGATGACTTGATATTTGAACCAAACCCAAGCTTTTTCCAAAAGACCTTTCTGAACGTAGATTAAAAAACTGGTTTTCATAGTGAAAGACAAGATCAACAAAGGAAGAGATTAATAATAATTAGACCAGTTGTTTGGACTATCACAGATTTGTAACATGTTCAAAAATTTATAACACATTTTAATGATTTATTTTTAGAAAGATCTGAAATGAAAAAAAGGTTTTATTTAAATATTTTAAGCTGCCACCATAACTTCTTATAAGCGGGAACATACAGTACAGTATTTAATCTCTCCTAAAAAAAAAAAAATAAATAAAAAAAATTAAGATCAGTAAGTAAGATATTTTCATTTTTATTATTTATAAACAAAGTCATAAGCTATCATTACATTGCAACCAGTACAAATTTTACATATATAGGATGATTATTTAATTTTATATATGGAATTCTAAATTAAATTTAAAATTAATTTAAGGAGCAACTTAATTAAAATAAATGTATCTTTAGAGTTTGTTTTGCTTCATCTTTTATAAAAAAAGTCCAATGAATTTGTTTAATACTGTTAACTAAATGAATATTTATACTGTCTTTTTCTAAATGTAAATTATTTCCTTCTAAATAAGTAAAACTTTGTATTAAAACATTGGTGTACAATTACTTTTAAGACATCATATAGGGCAGAAGTTAAGGTATATTTTATTAATAAACTATAGCTCACCTTTGTCTTTCATTTTCATCATGACGTCTACTTTCTCCATTTTTGAGGACTGCAGTTTCTTTGGTATGTGCTAATAATCGGAAAGCAGTAGTAATAAACATAATGATGTTGAGAACTACCAAAACAATGATTGGCAAATAAAAGTAGAGAAATGTAGCCATTTTAGCTGAAAATAAGTATAGTTCCAAATTAGACACAAAAACCATTTCATTATTGTAGTTTATTGTATAAAAGTACACTTTTAAATATTAAATTCATACTATTTAAAAAAATATATTTGTATAAATATTGCCATAATAGATTTCAAACACAAATTTGTTTAAAAAAATTAGGTATTTATCAAACGCTTTTAGCTAAAATTGTAATGTAACAAACAATGTATTTTTAAACTATTATTTAGCCTATCATTGTGCCTTTTTTGCCTTGTCTGTAGTGATGAAGGGGGATTCTTAAGTTTTGAAATTTAAATTAAAACACAGAGTCAAAATTTCCAATATACTAAGTCTGTAGTAATACAAATCAGCTGTATGTTTTGTGAAAGTTTAAACAATTTTAACATTCGTTGCCATAACAACCAGTTTAAATAATTTATAAACTACTGAGTCATTAAAATAACTATAAAATCAATTTAAAGTTTAGTTAACCAACAACACCCATGAGAGATTTTCATCATACTATATTATCTTATATCTGTTGTCTATATATACATATAGGTTTATAGGTATGTTTTTCCTCTTTAGATTTCAAAACTTTTTCATAAACTTTCTCAGAAAGAAATTAATAATTATAGGGTTTTAACAACACCAAACTCTTATAATGATTATGACAGTAAAATTTTTACTATATATTAACTAAGAAACTGGTTTCCCTCTAGTCTATGTCATTTGATTACAAGCTAATTCATTTGATTACATTTAAATTTTTTAATTTATTTTGCATGGGTACTGTATTTTGTGTTATGTATTTTAATAACATTAATGCTTATACTGTATATAAGTTAAACTTAAAGGATTTATTGGATGTAAATATGGGTATAGGTATGTGTATTTATTGTATTTTAATTGTAGTTTAAGTGTACGCCTGAAAAAAATTTATGAAAATGGTCTATTACAAAAGTGAGAAATAAATTTGATATTAAGCTATATTATAATGATATTAACGGTCTTTAAAATGAATGTTATTTAAAGTTCTCCATTTATCGAAGTGACTAACACAAATCTTTGGTATTGTTGTAAAATACAATCACATAATTATCTAACTTGTAGTAGAAGCATAATTTATTAATTATTCAATTAATACATTTGTAACAATATATTTTTGTATCAATTAGTATAAAACAACTTACTTCTAAACCAGCACCTCTCCTTTCCAAATTCAGGTTTGGAATAGGTGTCTGGAATGTCTTCTACGGTTTGCATTACCAAAGTGATTATGAAGATGACCAAAGGACAGCCCCAAGCGTAGATAGAGTAGATGATGAACTTCTTGTGTTCACGCTCCTTTACAGAACCACGGAGTGGCCTCAATCCACTAAACAAACAAAGTTTATACATCAGTAAAACTGAAAATAAAAATATAAACACAATTGTAAGAGCAAGTAAGTTTTAAAAAAATGCAAAATGTATGTATATATTAAAAAAATTCATATTCTTTTAATGTTTTACAATAGTAACTGACCAATGAAAAATAGAGTAATGAAAAAGTTATAGTTTGGTTGCAGAAGTGTTATTAAAAATTATGAAAGTCTAGAGCATAATATGGATTTGGCAAATGACATTTTCCTTTTTTCTTAAAGATACCAAAACTTAGCAGAGAAAATACCGGATAAATTGGTAGAGTAAGCTTAAAATATTAATATATATATAAAGATCTCAGGTTAAAGCTGTGACTGTTCTAGACAAAAAATAAGTCTGTCCTCAAGTATGGCTGTAAGATTTGGAAGAAATTATGTAGAAACAGGTAAAGCAGAAGCCTCGTAAGTATCTGAGATCTATATTGGGGATAAGATGGCCACTAGTAATTTGAAATCAGTATCTGTAGGAAACCACCAATCTTTTGAAATTAAAAAAAAAAGAGAGGAAGTGAAAATAAATAGGTCACACACCAAAGGAAAATGAGTTAAAAATGACAAGAAGGGTAATGGAATTGAATCCTCAAGGATAGAGAAGGAGGGGTTGACCTGAAGATGTACAGTAGACTATGAGTTGAGGTTGACTGGAAGGACAAGAGGAGAGGTAAAGGTGATGGCTTCAAACAGAGTGCGCTGCAGATGTCACATGGCTAATCTATGTTCCTCGAAGGAATGGCAGAAGCAATGATGATGGATCAAACATGTTATAATGCTGTAGAAACTCTTTCAATTATCTTAGCTAGATTTACACATTTCTTCATGTAGTTGTGGGTTAGATTCTTCTCTTTTATCTTTTTTATTCTTTTTCATCAAGTCTCCCTCGATCAATTCTTGTTCTCTTCTGACTCTAACAATATTAGAGTCTTTGAGGGTCTTTATTTTATACTATTTTACTGAATTGGATTTTTTATTAATTAATCTCAAAATAAACCAAGATTTCATGATTTAATGTACTAAAAGAGTTTTTAATCAACCCACTGCATTAAAACAATATTACTATCGATATAGCCAATGTTAATTAAGTAATTTTTTGATAACTAAGTCATAGACAGTTTTGATGCATTTCACAGATAACCAGAATCAGAAACTCCAGAACCAGAATACATTTTGTTTACAATTTTAGAGAAGACATTTAATCATTTTTTAAATTTTTTATATACATTGAAATATTGAGTTATGTCCACTATAATTATTTTACTTGCAAGTCAATGTACCCTTAGTTAATAATTTGAACAATACCATCCAATGAATTCTGAGAACTCAGTGGTGGCATAAATACGAAGGGCACTATATACTGTACAGTGATTTTAAGCCATAAAAGAACTTAAATTTGATTCATGTTGCTTGGCGTACTTGACCATGATAAAACTTGCTTCCTGTCATTTTAGCAACAGTGATAATTTCAATCATAGTTTTACCTTGAAACTTACTAGATAATTGATACATATATTAATTTATAGATTATGTCATATACAGTACTCGAAGTACAGGTAAGTGTATAAAAAGATATATAAAACATGATCAATATTGTATTTGTTACATAAATAGTTATTTAACTTTTGTGCCTAATCCCCAATTTATGTAATAAATTATTTTTTATTTTTCCTTCATAAACAAAATTTCGAGGAAAATTAAAATTGTTAATCATTATTTTTCAAGACATTTGGAAACATTAGTTTAAGTCGAAGATGGGTTTTTTTTAACAAAAATTACTGTTGGTTTAGGGTTGAAATGAAAACGAAAATTATAACCAATTATATCACTTCCAATAAGTTTTAAATTTCATTTGACATAGTATGGAAAGAATGTTAGTGTTGAAATAATGTTGGTTTTAAAATTTCTAAGTAAATAAAATTAAAATTAAATTGCTAAGCTTTTTAAATTATATAGATAACAGTAAATATCCTTCAGTTCAATTTAATACCTCTGTAAAACATAAATAAACCTGGTAGAATTAACCTGTACAAGATAACCTAAAACCATAAGTAATGAAATAAATAGACCTAACCAAAAACGTGAGATAACCGTCAATATGAATAAAATAATGAAAGGAGAACATATTTTATGGTCAAACTGGAAGGATACAAATCTTAAATATAACAATTTAAATAAACTTAAAAAGTAAAATATAAATATCAAGAATGTTAAATGAAAGAAGTGTATAATTGTTTAATAGGGTATAAATTTTGGGAAGTAAATATGTAAGAAAGCGATTTAGGACAAAGTGGGATAATTTGGGGACTTTAAATATTATCTAGGACAATAATTTGAATAAAACTACTTAAATAGTTGAAACATGTAGTAAAAATTATGAAATATGCTAGCCATTTTGACTTGGTGTAATACTGCAAAGTAAAGAATTTAAATGTAGGTAAGAAATTTTTTATACGAAGTAATTATTTATAATTTGTAATATACAGTAAATTAAATTTAGTATATAAATTGAATTTAAGTATTGTTACAAACATTTATTTAGATGGTAAGAAAAGTGAGAGGTGTTTAAAATACATATAATTTTAAATATGGTAAATTATGTATGGCTTCAAGCCTAAGGAAAATATCCAAATGAGGATAGTACAGACTGGAAGGAAATTTTTAAACTGAACTTTGTTGGAATAATATAAATTATGATTCCCAGGTAACTGTGAACAAGGAAGGACATTTTCGAGGAAGCTTTTTAGAAGTTTAAATCTAAAAGAAGGAATTTGTTGAATTTTAAATGAGAATCGATGAAAATATATTGTAAATTGTGTAATTATTTGTCTAAGAAGTTTTAAATAGGTGAACAAATGACCAGCATATATTAATCTGCAAACCTAAGGTAATATTTAACCAATCCATAAACTTTTGAACTTTTACCAAAAGTAAGAATATTTAGCAATTTATTTTATTTATTAAAAAAATATTACATGAACTTAAATACTTCAAATTAGCATAATCAAAACATTTAAAGACTTTATTTTATTTTATAAACCAATCTTTTAATATCAACTAAAACTTATTTAGAGAAAATAAATTTTATTTAAAAATTGTACTTCAAATAATTAATTTAATGATTTTATGTTTTCTGTATACAGTATGCGTAAATTTTAACAACAAGACAGGAATTTATTTATGTAATTTCTTAATGCAAATATACTAATCCGAACCAAGAACCTGGGTAAAAGAGAATCTCTAAGTTCATTGTTAAAAAAAGGTAAAAGGAAGATTTTAATAAAAATTGATCATATGGAACTGCTTAATGTTTGTTAGTAATTAAAGATATAAATAAAAGAAGTTGTACATCTGCAAAATAAAACTTGTGTTGGTGTACTTAATTTAACATATTATATATATATTCATTTTAATAAAATCTAACTTTTATTTCTCATTTCAACCAATTCAATTAACATTTCAGACAACTTTTATATTTATAATTGAAAATATAAAATCACATAGAGTAAGTTACAAAATATTTAATTAATTAAAATAAATCAGAAAATCGTTTTTATTTTGTTCATCAATATAAAGGAAATATAATCCCTTATAAGTCTTTATAATTTGGCACCACAACATGGGGCAAATAAGAGTAAACTTCTAATTCTTTACAACATTTTAAATTGTTTTCTACTATTTGTGAGCCCCAAAGTAAAACAAACACCATTTTATGAATGACTACTGTCTGTCTATGATATTTTGTCAAACATAAACTTTATAACATTTCTTTCTTTTCAATTATTTATTTTATTCCGTTTTTTTTTCATATTTATTTATTTTTATAAGTTATTTTAATTATTTTATTATTAGATGTCATGATTCCTATTGTTTCCCTAGGTGAGATTATGATATCGTTACAACTTATAACTTAAGGCTTACTTAAACTTTTTTAATTTGATACGAAGTAGATGTCTGATTTAACTATATAAATATGCAAAGGTTGGGAGGGGGAGAATAAAAATAGGAGAAGAGTGAAAAGTACATACTTGTACTTATAATGGGTGGTCTAGATGACCCCAAATTGTATAGATTGATACCAAGTAGATGTTAAAATTGAATGATTACATTTTGGTTAGTTACATTTTGAGGTGGAGTTGACAAAAATTGCTAAGCAAACAATTTATTAAAATTTGTAATTAGTTTTTTCCCCACATTTAGGATAATATAGATTAATTCTCCAAAACATTATTTATTTTAGAGTGCTAAGTTTGAATTTACCATCAGTTTGTATGTACTTGATCTCAACATCCATAACCAAAAATTAATAATATCTTTTTTTAAATGTGTAACTTGTAATATAATAATGTTAAAATTTTCTTTTTATATAATCCGTTTTAAATAAAATTTCTACATATAAATTACCAAACATATATAACTGATTTCGTTTTATAAGACGACTTTGTGTGTGGGGGGAGGGATTTGTATAAATTTTCTTATGAATAACATTTAATAAGATATTTTAGACTTTAGTAGTTAAATCTGACATTTCCATCATTTGTATAGGGTATTTAAAAAAATAATGGTTGACTTTTGAGAGTGATAAATCTAGAAAGGTGAGAAATATGGCGAGAAAACATAATCTAGTAGCCTAAGGCCATATTGGAAACTAAAACGAAAATCAGTAAACTAAGAAAGAAACTCAGGCTAAAGCTAGTCCTAAACCTGAGTAGTCAAAATAACTAAGATTATATACATAGTTTTCTACATATCTCAAAATTGTAGGTTTATCACTTGACAACGGTAGTAGGTTCACACTCTCGAAACGTTGTGTATCAGTTTATACACGCAAATGATGATAAATGTACGATAACATCAATTACATGAACAATCCATCATTATCCAACAACTTTAAAATAAGACTTTGGATTCAAAGCAAATTAGATGTAATTTTAGAGTCATAAATAGGGTAAATATTCGGTTAAAATTTGGTTTAATCCTTAATGTGACACTAATGCGGTCCAATTTCCAGCTCAAAAGTCACTCTAGGAGAAAATAGTTTCATTAAGATTGACTTCAAAATCGTGTGTTGGGTGCAGACAATTTTTAAAAATGGCCTTATAGTGGGCCCGTTTTAAACAAATTTGAAATGTTGACGATATTATTTTATATATTTATATGCGAGAAAATATACATTGTTACGTAATTCCGTAAGCACCTGTAATTGTCACGATTCAATGAATGAAATATCTTCATTATAATTACACTGATTATCATGACGCATTGGAATTAGCCAAAGTCTAGTAGAAACAGAAACAGGTGGTACCGGTTCCACGGGGAACTACTACGTGTGCGTGCAGTATCGAGGGATTCCCCAGTCATTCCATTGGTTGCTGTTCTAACAGCATACCAGTCCCAAGGCCGTTTCGCAAATCTTTCTTTGTTGTTTTACTTCTTTGAAGACAAATAAAAATACATTGATCATTCCTACAAAGGTTGATGTTAATTTGGAAAATGGTAAATTAAAAGTACGCTGTTTAAAAAAATATTTACTGAGCATAAAGACTGTACTCAACGAAAACAAACATTAATTAAAAATAATCCCGAGGTCAAACCTATCTTCATTTAGTCTTGTACTGGATCTTTACTATCAAGTTCCTTTTGACCAACTCTTGTTCTCTTTCGACAGTTGACGCTCTAAGAGTAGTCGAAGGCTGGGGATGGGGGGGGGGGGGGGTGTCTACATTTTAAGTTATTTTTCTTCAACTTTTTTAAGACGATAATGATTGCCAGATTTTTCATGGTTAAAATATAAAAGCAAAAATATTTTCCTCACCATTACTTCAAAAATGTCTATACTACAATAGACATGAGTAATGTAATTTTTTTCATTACTGAAGAAATGTATTTTTATGAAAGATAAGTTGTTTTGGAAAGGTCTCCGATACCAATTTATTTGTGAAACTGTATACAAATATTTATAGTTAAATAAAGCTACTGTATTTCGCTTGTGCTAGAAACTAGTCATTGTGTTTAAAATCGAGTTTTTAGTGACGAAGTCAAGGTTAATTTATTATTTTTTGCCAATTACTCCGGAATTGTCGTGTAATATATATATATATATATATATATATATATATATATATATATATATATATATATATATATATATATATATATATATATTATAATTATATTATATGTATTATTATTATATATATATTTGACACTTTGGTTTAAATCTTTTTTTTTAATGTATAATATTTGACCAAAATCAGGGGGAGACAGCCTCCTATAGAGCATGACCACAAACAGGTTTTTACTTATTTTTCTTTAACGATGAACCTGAAACAACTTTTTAGGGAGATGGCGACCGATGTTTTCTTTGGATTTCTTAGGGACCAGATTAGTTAAAAATCGTTTAAGTCGATTTGAAACAAATTGCAATTTTGTGTTTTTGACTTATAATACTACCCACAATTTTTAAATTATTTAATATATGGAATACTATAAAATGAGTTAGCCTATGTATTTAAAAGTGTTTAATCCTTGTAAAAAAATAATTTCTGATATGGTATGTGGGTATAGGTATTTTGGCCATATATTACCTCAAATTTTAGTCAGGTAAGCACAAACTTAAAATTTAAATTTTATCAAAATCAGATCTAATTTTTCCATTTTTGATCAAATGACCCAACAAAAGTTATTGGTCGCTATATTTCTAAAATGCTGGCTTGGAAGTTATTTCTTATAAAGACAGTTAGTGAAGATTTTTGGAAAATACCGAAATGAATCCTGACCGGTGTTGATTTCGACTCCCGATCAATTTATAAACATTTTTATTTCATCATTTAATGACAATAGTTCGTACTGATCTTGAGATATATCCATTACGATAACAACCATGTTTCATTTTCAACTAATAACTACCTCCTGAACCATTACGATAACAACCATGTTTCATTTTCAACTAATAACTACCTCCTGAACCATTACGATAACAATCATGTTTCATTTTCAACTAATAACTACCTCCTGAACCATTACGATAACAATCATGTTTCATTTTCAACTAATAACTACCTCCTGAACCATTACGATAACAATCATGTTTCATTTTCAACTAATAACTACCTCCTGAACCATTACGATAACAATCATGTTTCATTTTCAACTAATAACTACCTCCTGAACCATTACGATAACAACCATGTTTCATTTTCAACTAATAACTACCTCCTGAACCATTACGATAACAATCATGTTTCATTTTCAACTAATAACTACCTCCTGAACCATTACGATAACAATCATGTTTCATTTTCAACTAATAACTACCTCCTGAACCATTACGATAACAACCATGTTTCATTTTCAACTAATAACTACCTCCTGAACCATTACGATAACAATCATGTTTCATTTTCAACTAATAACTACCTCCTGAACCATTACGATAACAATCATGTTTCATTTTCAACTAATAACTACCTCCTGAACCATTACGATAACAACCATGTTTCATTTTCAACTAATAACTACCTCCTGAACCATTACGATAACAACCATGTTTCATTTTCAACTAATAACTACCTCCTGAACCATTACGATAACAATCATGTTTCATTTTCAACTAATAACTACCTCCTGAACTGGAATTTGCGTGAGATGGCAGTCAAATGCTATGTTAGAAACTTTTAGAGTTTACAATTTAGCAAAATCATTAAAGTCAATTTTGATTTTACGACAGGTGCCCTCTTAATTAACTTTATTTATTTTTTGTTTTTGTGTATGACTATACGAGAAAGTTTATACACTATGGTAAAAGCTAATGGTAACTTAGTTGTTTCGTTCATTCGAAAATTTGAACTCGTGAAAAAATGGTGATCTAACAATAAACTATTATGAAGCAATATGTTTAATCGAATCGAATTAAACAAAACTTTATAAATAGACTCGTTTTGTAATCAAATTGTGAGTGGAATCTGTTTCAACGTTCTAAAAATATTACTTCTGATTTCAAAGATTCCGTCTAATGGAAGTTCAAATGAAGTTGAACTGTTTACTGGAATTTCCCGCATTTTTAGCCGATCAAAAAATATAACGACTTTGATTAGTACTTTCTAATTTTTAGATTTATATAAACTAGTCTTACCCAGTTAAGAATTTTAACAGTTTTTAATAACTTAATTTGTGTTTGTTATTGGCATTTTCTTATCAACCAGTTGTGTTCAACGGTTTCTACGCGGCCTTCTTACGGGTGGGATTTTGAATATCTAAGCTCAAATACAATTGTAGCACATTAACAATAAATCATATAAACCGTACGAGATGTAAGCAATAAATCACAAATAAAGTAGCCTAACCTCTATAGAATACATACAGTCAAGTCGTTAACTTTTAAGAGATAAAAATTCAGACCCAATGGTCACACATTAACTATAAGCCATATAAATCGTGCAAGATGTAACAAATAAAGTAAGCTCTATAGAATACGTACAGTCAAGTCGGTAACTTTTACGAGATACAAAATTCAGACCCAATTAATTGTCACACATTAACTATTAGCCAAATAAACTGTTTAATTTCATGAAATGTAAGGCAACTGTAATCACAACACAAAATGAATTCCCACGAATAAAGTATGTATACACTATATAAGTTCACCTAAAAATAATAATACAATTATTTAATACAACTGTTCTAAATTCTCAAACAAAACAATAAAAAAAAGTATTTGAGAATTTATAAAAGTTTTTTCAAATTTTTTTCTTGTGCAAGATATTATTTAGCCATAACAGGCGTGTTATTTAAATGATACATTTATTAAAAAAAACAATCAATTACAAAAATAGCAAATAAAGTTTTATTTACATAACATTATTATTGATCCCAATGATATTTATTTAAATTTTATATTTCTTTAACGATTTGGATGTGACAATTTCAGTTCAAATTTGTTTATGTTGATTGAGATTTACAAATTTTTTAAATTAACCAGAAAAATTAATTTGTAATTTTTTTTTATAATGCATAAAATGATACAAATGAATTTCTACAGGCACTAATAATCTGTAAGAGATATTCATAAAGAAATTTAGCGATTGTCTACTTTACAACGAACTTTATATCGTAATTTTTTGAAAAATCTCCTTAAAAATATACGTGAAGGTAAGGTTGCAATTAATAGCTAAAATAATTGTCAAATGTATCAATTTACAAAGTGTAGATCAGCGTTTTGTATTATTAAAACAGCTGATTTCAACTTAAGTTAAATTTGAGGTTATGTTATTGTTTCTCATAAAAATGCGCAGAATTAAAAGGTGTATTTAATTGTTTAAAAAAAGTTCAACCTAAACTCTTTTTCTTTCTTTTTTGCTTGTTAATTTTGACTAAACGTTGTCTGCACTGTTGTTCTCAGAATAAAATGTCATTGCAATTTAACGCGTCACAAAAGCCCCATTGTATTAAAACGTTTTATTTCAGTTTTAAGCTGATCCAAAAAGGAAACGAAAATGTGCGTCATCTCAAAATGTATTACTACAAAAATATTTATAAGAAGGGTTGGTTTGGAATCAAGATAACAAAAAATAATAAATAGCTCAAAACGTTGCACAAACTTTCTCTCTCATCCACTCTTATAACGAAATAAAAATCAAATAAAACCAAAAATGTTGGTTAGGTAGTTGTCAGTCAAAAAATAAAAACGGGCTGTGGAGGTAGTCTTTGTAAAAATATTTAACAGGGTCATAACTTGCTTCGCTACAATATAGTAAAATTTCATCAAAATAGTTTTAAAAATGGCAATTTTGTGAATTTCCCCTTATACCAGATATTCCAAATTTTTAATTATCGAGTATGGCCGAAATATGCCAACATACCAAATTTGATTGAAATTTATCAACGTGTTTGAACTGTTGAACACTGCACAGTCATTTCAAAAACCATTTTTTAGGACTCAAAAGATCTCTTAATGGATATACACCCAAAAAGCTCAACATCGATTTTTGTATACATTATACTACGTATATGAAAAAAAAATAAAAATCGAGAAGGGGGCTTACATAAACATGACTCTACACATTTTCCCTGTCGACCTATAACATTTTCTAGAGGTTTACTATTTCTCACATACCATTAAACCTGTTGATGTAAGCAGATGTTCCTAAACCAGGGAATTACAATCTTGGATGACATCATCCTTTATACAGCAACACTGAGGTTTTATGAGATGCTAGGTTATTTAAAAATAATAGCTTGTGTTGTAATAAATATGAAAAACTTACAACAGAAAGATAATAACAGGTATGGGCTCTATCGTACTTATTGTATTCGACAAATCATCAGTTTGGTGTTAGAAATTATTGGATTATTAACAATTTATGACCATACGTCCAATTTTCCAGTATTCTCCGTGTAATATTTCTCATTGGAACACGCCTCTGATGTAGTATATTGTCAAGAGTTTTGTATTAGTTAAATCAGTGATTTTATTTTCACAGATAAACCTGGGTAATTAAGTCGTTGTACATATTACTTATTGGAAAGGATGTCTAAGTCTATGTATAGATTCTCAGCTTCTAGTGTTTTTACTGAAGAATTATTTGCTTTTTTTAAACCTTTTAATACCCGTTGTATCTGCTTTCCGTTACTACATTGTGTGTTCAGATTCCAAATTGTTCTACAAGTTATCCAGGATTTGTACTTTAGGAGTCCCTTCATTGAGGACATTCAGTGTTCTATACGCCGACTTCAGCTACGGGGTTTCGGGGTAATAATTTATTTGGTGCCGGACTTTGTGGAAAACCTGGGAACACAAAAGTAAACAAAGCAACAAACCAGTTGCAATTCATGCAGGGTGTTATGCTTAAGTAAATACATTAATGTATAGTCCAATAAACTGAGGGAAATTGAAAGGTACTGTCCGTCTGTGGAAAATATCAATTCACGCCGAGTGGAGGTTATCTGTCTTTACATCGGTCATTCCCTAATAACTCAAGGATTTCTGGTGAAATACGGGAATCCTCCGAAATGTTTATTCTTTCTGTCCAGCTGTTTCTGCGACCATTGTCCTACCTAATTCTATTCAAGCGATGTTGAGAGATAATCTTGAGAACTTTGATTAGGTTTTTGATAACGTAATAAAATAATTTTTGTATTTGATTATTACAGGCCCTTTTACAACCTGTAAAATATTATATTCTAAATCTATCAAAGTTTACGATTTTGATCTAGTTTTACTATTATTATTTTGTTTAAATTTTATATATTTTTATTAGGTTTTAGTTTTTATTAAGGCGTTGATGACCACGATGTGTTTTCGCCAGTAACTGAAGGAAAAAAATATATATAATGGCTTCAAACAAGAAAACAAGAAGTTTCGTATCAAAATTTCATGTCTAAGGGTGATGAAAAAGTAAAGCTATGTGTTTTAAGTTTCAGAATCTGTAGACTTATTTATTATCATAAAGAGTAGACTGATAGCCTACGGTGGATCGCGGAGGAGGTGCTGGATATGCCAACTAACAGAATGTTCACTGAGTTTGTCTTTACGCGTCTCTTCACTATACACCTTGGATTACCAGAAGATTAGAAAGGGAATAGCTTTCCTGCTAATGCAGGTTAGTTAATAAGGTACACAGACTGATCACTTCCAAATCAACGTTCTAGGTGTACGTAGTGAAGGAACTAGCATCAAAATCAATTTAAGTAGATTCTATTCAGTTTTTCAAGCAGAAAATTACGCAATCTCAACCTGCGGGAAATGAGGATTTGAGAAGGTTCTTGTTAATTCTCTCAAACAGTCAAGCGGCAATTAGAGCATTTAGCTCTGTTTCATCCAATATGGAGTGGGACACTAACAGTTCCTGATGGCTCCAGGTCTCTGTTAACACTGTCCAGCTAAGGTAGGTTTCGGAGTACTCAATCATTTATGGAACCGAACGATAAGACACGTAAACCAAAAAGGGAGCGTCTGTCTTTTTGAAAGAAACCATCTCGGGCCACGGTAAGGTACGGGTTAGGAAGAACACTTACATTGATGACCAGAGCATGGTCCTGATCCGGGGACCCAACATTGCGTTGACTAACAAGATCCCTCCGGTAGATGATGCTAAGATAATCGGACATGATCAACTCCGTGGTAATCTTGACTACACCAATATATAGATTATGATGGGAAGACTGCGGAGCATTTGATTAAATGAGAAAAAGGAAGAGGAAGATAATATTTAAAACCCAGTGAATTATGGACACTAGCATCCCGGACAAGATTTTGGAGCTAGTCAAAACCAACAGAATAGGTGTTACGCTTGTTGTACAAAAAAGGCTTAACAAAATCAAATAAAATGAAAAATAATAAAATAGGTACAGAAAAGATATACAGTACATCAATTTTTCTGATGTTAAACTCACTTTAGGGTATCAAGATTATAAATTTGAAAGAAAATGTTGACCATTTCTATAAAACAAATCCAACAGTTCAACAGGAGGATTTGATTCGAGATACACGCGTTTATTAATTTACAATTATAACTTAACAGTGAACAAACAGTAGGGCACATTTATAATTTGAAGCGTGGAAAATCTTACTACTGTATATATTTATTTATGAATACATGCAACTGTAATAAAAGTCATTTAAAGTTTTAAAACAAATCAATAAGGCAGCATAACTTTACATAAAGACATTAAAAAATAGTAATCCAGCAAGTTTTCTAATTTTTTGTCAAACAAAAACATCCAGGGGAAAAGTTTTAGAAAATAGTTCAAATTTCACTTTTCATTTCAGCTTCTTTATATGACTGTTTACGTTCCTCTAGTATATGGTTCAGAGATTGTGTTGTGTTCTTTTGTCGGAGAATCAGTGTCTATCCCTTGGAGCTATGTGGTGTTAAAACGGAAAAGAAAAGAAATAAAAAATGTACTTTAATAATTCAGCATAGTTGCAAAGGATCTTATAGATAAATTGTATAATGATTGGTAGACACGTTTGGCCGTAACTACGCACCAATCTCCAAAAAACAAAGAAAAAATGCAAATCACCCACTCGTTTCGCTCGATTAATAAACACATTAATTAAATTACTTAAAACCTATGAAATGTATATTTATCATCACAAACGTAATTTTGTAGTATTTAATATTTCATTAGTTTTTTATGGTTGTTCAAATTTTGAAAAGTTGCTGTTTAAAAATTTTTTTGTCTGAAAGTCATCGTGTCAAGATTTATTTTATTCGTATCAAAAACAGGTTTTTTTTTGGTTTTTTCCCCCCTAACAACTGGAAACGTACATTTACAACATATCAAAAATATAAATAGATAAACAATTAAAGTATTTGCTAATGCGAGGAAGATTCCATTCTTAGAACAGGATATGACAAAGTAATTATATAACTCTCTCTTTCTCTCTCCTCCGCCATGATTTTCTTATTCATAACCTCAAAGTTGATATCTCTTGGAGATAATTGTATATAAGCATTTCTTTGATAAGAATCTTACTCAATCTAAAGCTAAGAGCTTAAAAGCTGTCTTCATAGTCTTCACCCCCCCCCACACACACACTTAATGAGCAGTATCTGTTTAATAGACATGTATAATGGAAATATGTGGTGATCTACCTACTATTGAACTAAAATTTGTCGATTTCCGGGTAAAAATCAAATTGAAAGCGCAATAATATAATTAAAATTATTATACTATTAATCATAATAGACTTTAGATTAAAGAAAAACTCGAACACAAGATCTCACAAAAATTACGTTTATTTAATTAAACACGTTTCAACGACAAAGTCGCCATCCTCAGTGATACATGAGCTACAATGACTAAACTATAACTGTTATATAGTTTAGTTATTGTAGGTTATGTATCACTGATTATTTTTCTTTCTAATATTATCTCACAAGTCAAGCTCAATATTTATTAATTTACAATAGACTTATTTAATTTATATTTTAGCAAATACTTTTTTATTTTAAAACAATTTAAAGCTACTTTGAACATGTAGGCTATATATTTTTTTAAAATACGATGTTTAATTTAAACCCTTGTGTCAGAGGATGACGAGACTATAAATTTACGAAATCATTTGACATATACAATATTTAATTCGATAGTAAATATATTCAGTATTGATGATTATATTTTAAAAATTATTACAGATATTCAAGTAATGAACGTAATAAAAAAAATTAATATACCGTGAAAATCGTCGCAGTCATCATCGCCCCCCAAAAAAGAAGAAAATATCATAAAACAGAGACCACTAGCTCTCGAATAGTCCAATAGCTTCAAGGTCGGAAAAGAACAAGAGTTGGTCAGAGAGGCCTGATTTAAAAAACCAATCTACCATAAGATTACACGTACCTACAAAGGTGTAGATCAGCTATGCTATCTCTGAATTGCCATGCCGTAGTCACTATAAATGAACACTTGAGGGGATAAAGAAATCAAATCAACACACAATGTAAAAATTAAACAGTTGAATTGTTAAAATATTAATAATAATAATAAACTAAAAAAAATTATTTTTTTTAAACTGTATGTTGCACAACGATATATAAATCGGCTACGTCTGTGTAAAATGAAATAGGCTACGTGTGGCATTTTTTTACTTGAATTATATTTATTTTAAAGATATTACAAGAGTTCAAAAACATTCACATATTTTACCTAAAAATAATTGTAAAATATAAACAAATATCTATATGACAAAAGTGAGTGTATAAAGTTACCAAAATAATCCTTCAAAGCTCACTTATGAGACGGGCATATGGCAAACCTGCTGGACCTACACCTTTCTTCACGCAGTCTATGGTTAAGACCCTTCTCTTTAATTCTTCCTATCAGGTCTCTCTTCTTCTTTTCCGACCCTAACGTGATTAAAGTATTCGAGGGTTAGATGTCTTTATTTTGAATCCTTTTCTTCTTTTTTTATAAGACGATGACAACCGAAAGCGTTTTTCGCCTTTAAACAACAAGAAAAAAGTTAGAAAAATAATATGAAATAAACAGTAAACTAAACTTGATTTCACCAACAATTTTTTTTGTAATCTGAGCTACCGTAAATACTCCTGCAAACTATCGACAGTTGGTCCAAGTACAGTAGCTTCAGACTAGGATTATGTTTGGTGTAAGGGGCGTGTCCTCCCTTCTACTCGCTTCCCTAGCCTGGCTTGACGGTACAACCAATTCCAAGAAAACTAGGTACACACTGCTTAGCTACATTTAATTCCTAAAGTTACAACTTCGTGACAGACTTTTGCAAACGTTTTATACTTATTTACACCGATAAATGAATCGAAAGTAGGGTGCCCGTTTACACAGAAGCATTTGAGGTCTATATTTTTTTATTGGGGTTGTACGACTGAAAGTAAACGCAACAAACAAAGTGTGAGGGGCCCCTCTTTTTTTCTCCACCCCAGACACATTCCTACCTTGAGGATACTATAGGCCCATACTATATACACCATCAGCTTTCACTCACGCTTCATTTGACGGATTTCAAGAATATGTTAATGATGTAACAATGTTTAGAAAGTTTCAAATTATATATAAGAGGCATAGAAACTTTAGAAATTTAAAGAAATATGCACTATACGTTTAAAAGTATCTTAAAGAATGGAGATTTTAACATCGTCTAGCGATATGGGCTTAAAACTAGCCTAGTTAGTAGAAAATTGTTGGTTATTTATTAAAAGAATTAATTTGTACTTCTGGAAATACAAAGTTAAAAAGAGACATACATACAGGGTGTACAAATAAATGATGCCTTATAATTTATCAGCGTCCATCATTTAAGAAGAAAAGATCCTATAAACATGTATCCAAATACGCTTTATTTTCAGTATAAACAGATTTTATAATAATTTTGGAAATCGATGCCATATTGAATCTAGATTTAGTATAGGCCTAAGCATTTTGTATACAATATTTTTACCAGTATACCAAAAACCAAGACCTTATTTTATTTTTCCATTTTAAGGGCAATACAGTAGACCACGTTTTCCTGTGGTATCCGGATAAAAGTATAAAATTGTTCAGGTTTTAATAATTTTATTTATGAAATAACGCATTACAAATGTTTGGTATTACTAAAACACATTTAACCTACAATAGTCATTGTACTGTGGAAAGTTACACATTGTTCCAACAATCTTCCCGTACGTGTTACACGCTATTCAATATTTGTAACTGCAATAAGTTTTGTTTTAAAGAAGATTGTTAGCGTTCCTTTGTTGTTGTTCATAATTTTGATTCCATGCTAATTATTAAATATAATAATTGTTCGAATAATGGAATAAAAAAATATCCGACATTTTGTAGTTGCTATTTCTCATCTCAGAGGATGACGACGACGTCACAATTTTCATGACGTTTATGCATAGAAAACATAAAGTTTACAATGTACAACCTGTTCTCAGCTGTTAAATCGAGATGTTGATTTTATTTGTTCAACTGTAAATAATAACATAACCAAACTTTATAAATAATAAATATAGGTTTTGTTTAATACACATTGTATTTTCAAGATATGATTCATTAATTTTAAAAAAATCTGAAAATCTAAGCATACGTTTATATAAAGTTAATGTAGATGTAAAATCATTAAACGACACTCCAACTCAACGTCAAATATAAAATATAGGTACTTATGATGAATCGAAAGAGAGGTACAACAGTTTTTCTACTTTATTAGATAAATTATTTATTGACGATTTGCCAAATCTGACGAAGTTTTGAAAATACAAGTTGACACATCTGATTTTTTCAATAGTATAAAATAGTTACAGTCCGGATCAGGAAAACAACCGTAAAGTAACTTAGGATATTGGACATCCACAAAGTAGAAAGCATGATAAGTTGTGGGCCGAGACACGCAAGTATCAACAATTTCAAGGTTCAATTATTTCTTTTCTTTTGTGATACAGTACATTAATAAAATCATTTATTTATTTCTAAAGAAAAAGGAGAATTAACCATATTATCAACACGCCTAACCGAATAATTTCAGGTCTATTAGTATCAAAAATATACAGTGTAGGCTACAACCTACTAGTAAGAATAATAAATTATATTTCTATTTTTATTTTTAAGTAACGTTTCTGGTAAATGATCAAGATAACATTTAACAACAGCCAGACTTTATAATACCAGTTATTATTTACTATTCTTGAATGTATTTCATATTACACAACGTATTTAATAAAACGTGCAAAAACATTGCACAAACTTTCTCACTCGGCCATCACCAAAACCAAATAAAAACGAAGCAAACCTGTTGTTTCGGTAGTTGTGAACAAACAAATGAAAATGAAACATGTATATATTTAAATGAGGGCTCAGCTTGCTTCTCTATTGGCATAAACACGTCTTATTTGGTTAAAACCAAGCTTTAAAACCACTGCGGTCAAAGTTCATTTTTGTTTTTCCAATTACACCCAATCCGTAATATTTTTTTATTTACGATTATGCACACGGGTTTAGCAATTCATCATCACATTTTTATAAAGTTTGAAAGAAATCGGTAGATCCAATTTTGAGGAATTAAGTATTTTAAAACAACTCCATGGATGACTTGAGTTTTTTACCGTAAACTTATTAAACGACATTTTTGGAGAGATGGCGACAAATACGGTTTTCGGGTTCTTAGAAGTTATTCATGAAAATAGTTGTTCAAACGTAATTTTGTGTTATTCCTTACGGCAGTTGTCCCTAACATTTGTATTATAAAGAAAGTCCCAAGATACGGCCAAAATATGCTAACATACCAAATTTTATTTAATCGGCCTTCGCGTTTGGGCTGTAGATCACTGCACGAAAGAAAGACAGACAACATTCCAAAATCGAGTTATTTTGGACTTGTGGGACTTCAAAATGGATATATCAAGAAAATATCGATTTTTTAAAACCATCATATAACTTTCCCTGTACTAAAATGTAATTTTAAAATATTTAATTTTATAATTTATTTTTTGCTTTTTAAACGTTTAAAGAACTTTGATCTAATTTGGAATTTTTGTTCTTCAATGGCTCACTCCTCCTGTACATTGACCGCTTCTGGTTAATTCAGTTTTATTCTGGATTTATCACTGATCCTGATTTAATTCGTTAAAAATTGATATTGGTTGTAATGGCAGAATTTTTCAGGTTCAGGTTTTTACAAAACGAACATTAGTGTCTAAAAAGATTAGGGTAGTTAAAAGAAAAATAAACTATGCAAAAGCATTATACCGCCAGTTGATAGGCGTGGTACTTATGGTACTTACCAATGTAATGAACAAAAGTGCTTTTCTTGGGAGGCGTTGTAGGAAATGTTGCAATGGTGAATGAAAGGGTCTTAGCAGTAGGGTAAGTTTGTTTAAAACAGTTGTTTCACAGGTTTTCTGATTATCATAATTGTGTATATATACTTGTTGACGTCGACTAGGCCCTAACGAGCCTCGTAGATGTGTAAAAGGTTTGTACTCGCTTCGCACTTGTCTCGGCTCTAGTGGGCCTCTAGAAGGAGCCCTCATTCACTACGGTATCATATTTTCTTGAGAGATCAAGGTTAGAAAATACTTCTTTTTTTTGACAATAACTTCACTATTTGTCATCGTAGGGAGATGAAGTTAGTTCCATTTCATGCAGAATTGAAATATGAAAATTTGTATCTAAGTTAAATAACACCGAGATATTTAAAAATTTTTTGTAATTTGGCGCCAATTGAAATTTTAAATTACAATTTTCTGAATTTCAATAGTTGTATAGTCTCTAAAACCAATTTTCATGTTCCTATTTTTATGTTAATTTTTGCAGCCGCTATCGTGCTTGCATACAGGCGACAGACGGACGGCATGTGGAAAATCACTTTTCCTGTTTTCTGAGGTCATAAAAAAACAGAAGTCGAAGTTTTTTGCGACTACCAAACTTACCCTATATTTCGTATAGCCTACTGGGGTAAAGAAAAAAATTAAAAAATATAAGTTTTTAAATAAGAAACTTCCAACAGAAATAACCTTTTGTGGAATATTATAAAAGTTATGTATATATTTAAATAGAACTTAATCTCACATTACTTATGCCACAATCTCTCCCTAAATGTAAATTGACTTTTTATTAACAAGCTTAAAGTTTATTTCAGTTTATAGCCAATTATTCATGAACTCGAGTTTATTGTCTTTACTCGTGATTTGACACACTGGTGATTTAACCAAAATTTGAACGAAATCTGTAGAGACGATTTTCAGAAATAAGTTTGAAATAAACCATTTTAAAGTAATAAAACTGCAATCAGGACAAAAATTTTGTATGTCTTATTTCACTCGTTTAAAAAGAAGTTTACGCAAATGGCTGACTGCTGTCAAGTCGATTTATCACCAATAGAAGTTGCATTAGTTGTTCCATATAATCTCAGGGTACATTGAACATGATCGTATTCAAGGTTGACCCCACTCCCCTCCAAATAAAATAGATAAGAGATAAAATGGCATTGTCCTTACAAGTAAAAAGGCTTCTAATCTCGTTTTATATTTACAAGCTTATGTCAACGCTATATTATGTGACCATGAATATCTTATAAACGAATTTCTAGAGATTGTAGTATTGCTATCTTTCACGTCGTAAACATCGACAATCTTCACTATGAAATGTTCACCGATCTCACCCACAAGTAATTTGTACTGGTTTCGGTGCACTATATTTATCAATGACAAATGAAAAAATCTACTAATTCTTGGATCGTATTTACTTAGTTATATAACAAGTTTAGTTTTATTTCCCAAGTATAAATGTAAGTTTAGATGTAGTATAGTTTAGAATCAATACCTTCTGATGATGATAGCCATGTTATAGAAATGTACATTAGAGGAATAAACAAAATAAAGTACAATAATTGTGTTTTTTTTATTGTTTCTAGTGATTGAGGTTAGGGGTATTTCAAACCATTAATCATTACCGACATTTTTGATGACGAAGAGTTTTAAATATATTTTGTTTGTTTCGGAAATGGGTTAGAAATATTGTGTATTATTTTTGGCCATTTACAATCGTATAAAACAATTTCGTTCGCATTGGATACTAATTTTAATTTTGCACAAAATAATCTATTGTAAGGCCTAAAAAAGTAATCTAAAAATTCTTTATTACTTTTTCAAAAACTAAATTTTCTAGAAATAACTTTTTAAATATAAAAATCGGTAGCCATATTAAATTTTCCAGGCGATTTTGATGCTTAACTAACAGAATTGTAAACTCTATACCAGCTAAATTTGGTTTCTCACGGTCCATGTCATAAAACAAATTAATTAGAACACATGATAAGTATGGACTTTGGTTTTTGTAAAGATTGTCCGAGATATCGCAAATATAGATAAAAGCGTTGAACAGACCACTTCCTTGTTTCTGGTTTGTAGTACATCCGGTTGCCAAAATTAAACAATAACATGATAGTTTCATACGCTGATTTCTCATATTTTTAATTATTCTCTATTGTCTCATTTTTTTTATAAGATTTTCTAGTTTGTATGTAGAATAGTTTTACAAATAGGCTGAAAATTTTTGAATTGTAGATGTTACAATGTCCACAATAGCGCATCTTGTTTAGCTTCAAAATTTGCGAGGGCATTTGATTTCAGTCGGTTTGAATTTTTTTCTCCTTTACAACTTAGGAATTTTTTGTTCTTTAAAAAATGATGAAAACATCTTGGTCGTCATCGTCTTATACAAGAAAAAAAAAGACGAAAAAACGATAAATTTAAGACTTTTAGTAATGGACTTGTCTAATAGCGTCAAGATTGGAAGAGAACAAGAGTTGGTAAAGGGTGTGCTGATAAGAAAGATAACATAAGACTACGTAAAGAAAAGTGTAGATCCAGCTAGGCTTCCTCGGGTCGGCCACACCCGTTCCCACTCTAAGTCACAGTAAAAACTTCGGAAATGGTTGATATATTGAGTTCATATTAGGTATACACATTTTAATGTACGCTTTTAACAGTGTACAAAGAGAATGGGATAAATTTTATCACTCCTCCATCCCCAAAACCAAATAAAAACCAACGAAAACTAATCGTTACCAAAAATATCAGTTTTGTGGTTGTCATCAAAACATGAAAATGAACCATGGAATTGCGATTTTCAAACGGGTCATTTAAATATGCAATAAACAAAATCGGTAGTGCTGATTTTGAGAATTTACACCTTTTAAAATCCTGTGGCCAGTTGGTTTTTATACCGACAAATCAGGAACCGGCATTTATGGAGAGATGATGATCAATACGTAACGCTCGGGTCTTTAGACACAATACACTTTAATACAAATCTTTAGAGTCGATTCTTTAGTGCCACACAGAATTAAATGTTTTCTATGAACTTTGAAGATGCTTTCTTATAGGGACTAAAATAATTCTTTTCGTCATACTGCTTCGAAAACAGTTGTTTTCAATACATGCATTCAGATGCTAAAGTTATTCTTTTTAGTTCTAGGTCCTAAGAACATCAGCTTAGGTCGAGGTCATCAGCTGTTACTTCGTTTATACGAATCAATTAACGATTGTAAAGCATCTATAAAAACCGATACTCTAGATTGTAAATAACCGTTAAAACAGCTGTTACCATTGATCTGAAGGTAAATAGGTTATAACTTTTTGTGAAATTGTTTTCTTATATTATTTGCAACAACGAAAAATATAGTTCATCACTTGGACCAAAAGAAGCTGTTCGATCCTCGCTCATTTTCTCGATCGTATTCCAAGTTACACTTGAGCTTGTATTGAAAAGCTTCTCTTTTGGTCCTAGAGATGAAATATACTATTTTGGACTAGGGAGGGCTCAGTATGATTATATCATAGAAAACTTGACTTCGGATTTTTAACCATCGGATAACTTCTTCTACAACTACATGTAAATAAGATTTTGTTTTAATACATTTTAAAAATAACAGTTGTTAGGAATGTGTGATGTTGAATATATCGGACAAATTTACGTTTTAAAGTTAAAGGAGACAGAAGATTTTCAGTTTTACAAAATCACGACATCTTCAATAATTTATTTTCTGACGTGTACATGAGAGGCACAAACAAACATATGTAGACTTTTTCGCTCGTTTTGAGAACCAAAAAAATGGTTTTGGGAATTATGTTTATCCCCATATTGGGGGGGGGGGGCTGCTAAACAAAAATTCGTTACCATATCAAAAAAAAGCATGTTCTGGAGTTATCGGGAAAACCCTAAAAATCGATCATGGGACTTAAGTTATTTCTCAAGATCGTCTCTATCGATTTGGTTCAAACTTTGATAAAATGTGAAGATGAATTAACTAAACCCATGTGAAAATAGCAAGTGAAATATTTCGGTTCAGGAATTATTGGCCGTCATTAAAAGCACGCTAAGGACCCATTTCACCACAAGCGAAGCAATTGACCCTTTTTAAATACTGCATATAATTTCATTTTTACGAATGTTTATGGCTCTTTGATTGAAAACTACTGAAATTACACTTTTGGTGACGACAGTTTGGTTCGTTTTTATGGATGGGTGACTGAGAAAGATAGTGCATTATTTATTGTAGGTCATCATGTGTAAATAACTGTTATATTTATTTTTATCTTATCTTATATGATGGATTGAATTCTAAGGAATCTTTTGTTAAGAACAACAATTTGTGTAAACGTAATGTGTCATGGGGAAATCAGAGTTAATGGTATGAATAGTGTGTGTTCTCTCTAGCGTAAGTCAAAGTTTTTGGATAATATTGTGTGTACAATTTTATGTAAGATGCAAAAACCTTTCTTAGCTCGATCACGAAACATTTTTTCTCTATATTCTGGAGATAGTTCTGCTTTAAAAGAATCATGATTTTGGAAATTTTTTAAATTGTTCCCTGAATAGATAAAGGCACACAAACTATCAACATTTTTTCTCAATTATGCACACTATCATAATAAACGTGCAAAAACATTACACTGAGTTTCTTCAAAGTTCATCTACTAAATAAAACAATATTCAACGGCATCTCCCCAAAAATATAATTTAATTCTGGAGTTAAGTAAGTATTGATAGGTCTCACCTTACCAACTTTTGTAATTAAAAAAATTTAAATAGTTACTTGGGTTATGGGATTATAAATATTGAATTTAATTGAATTTTAATGTACACGTGGCTCTTCCTATTGATTAATTGTTAAGCGTGTGTTTCATCACGATAACAGGTTCTTGAGAATACAATGTTGAAAGATTTCCCTGTATAAAGAAGGAACGGAAATGGTAATTCAACTCTGGTTTTAAACGCATAGAGTGTTGAGAAAACTGGCTCTTAATTTTTTTAATAATATTTTGTTTGGGGATATATTCATTTTTAGATATCCTGACACTTTGTTTGTTAACACTCTTCCGTAAATTTATTTGAAATTGAGTTTATAATGACAGCGATCCAGGTTCATTCGTCCAATTATTTAATTGGTAATTTTCTTTTAATAGCTACTTTCCCACACGGATTTGCATCGTCATTACTTTTTATTTAACAAAATTTGAACGGAATATGTACAGTTGATTTTGATAAATTAGGTCTTTTACATTAGGTCCAAGGATGATTTTATCAGTTTTTCTCGATCATCTGGTATTTTTTGAAAAATACAAATAGCTTTTGTTACTGTTCTTAAATTATAGCAAAATTTTATTAAAATTGGGTTAGCAACCACTACAAACAAATCGGAATATGATAGCGAAACTTCAAATTTTGAAGTATTATTGAAAACCATCTTTAAAAACTCCCAAGATATTCCAATATATGCCTACTTAACAAGATTCATTAAAATATGTTCACGCCTCACGCGAAACAGACAAGAGTTACCAAACAATATTCTAAAAAACATCTTTTTTATCTTGCTTTGTTCATGGCTGAAAGTCGGGCTAGATGTCATGTGCAAAATTAAAATTGAATTGTTAATGATTGAGGATTAAGTTTTTCCTCTCCATAAATACTCTTGAAATCTAATTTTAATATACTTAGTATTTGGTATATTTGTTTGGGTTATACAACTTTGTTTCGTCAAAATTGTATTGAAATTGGAAAGCCAATTTTTAGATATTAAGTCTCTCTTAACGTCATTAGTAATTTATGTTGTTTTTTTCACTGTTGAATATATTAAAAAGCGTCCATTCATTTTAACAAAAAATTGTTCCAATACATTACAACAGATTTTAAGAAAATAAAATTTCTGTATGGAACTTACAAAAAATTCAAAATTTTAAATTATAATATGTATACATAATTAACATTTCAAAATCAACAATTTGAACTTAATCCATCTGACAGTTTTTGAGAACTCACTGCTGATGGACACAGGTAAATGGTCAGTTTGTAAAAATAAAAACACTTGGAGTCCAAAACAAATATTTCCAAGAAAATAAAAATAATGTTTTTCCCGTCATCACAATATTTTCTACACATTTCTCCATGTCTAGGTCTTCAATAAAATTGGAAATCGTTTATGCGGATGTAATATATAATAAAATATTTGACTGGGAGTAGAACAACTAAATACCTACATAGTTACATGGAGCTGGTAAGTGAAGATACGGACGTAAATTTCTTCTTTTTTTAAATATGATTCTACGTGTTTGCCGAACTCGACCTTGGTATTTATGTATGCAGATTGTCAGTTGTACCAACTAGACTACATTTTGTAAGACCAACATAAGAAGCAAGTAACGAAAATACGTTTCAACAGAAATCATTTTGAAATGTCTAAAACAGTTTTTCACTCATATTCAACAAATATTAAAATTTGATCTACATACAAAATATGACTAGAATTTAAAACAACAATTTATAGGTTATGTTATAAAGTTAGTTATTAGTAATAATTTTCGTATTTTTATCGTAAAAAAACTCCCGTGTCTATATTTTAAAGTTGTACAAAATTATTAGATTAGGTATAGCGAGTAAGTCAGTCGAAAATAAATTTTTAGATTTTATAGTATGAATTCCTAAAAAAACATTGTTGTAAACAAAATTCTAATTTCACAATTTTGGCTTTGGCGTCCCAAATTTCTGTAGAAAGATGTTGGACTTACAGCCGTAAGGGTTTGTGTAATGTGGTAGTGATAAGAAGACACGTGTTTTTGTATTTTTTTTTATTAACACATGAGCAGTAATTTGAATACACTTCGGATAGTTAAATATAAAGCCACTCGAACTCGATAAGAAAAAAAGACGTGACGACATGGCACCGTAGTCAAAAGTAGAAATTATTTTTTTAAAAACAAATTTTCCCAATAAAAATATAAAGAAATACATAGGAGATCACTCCGGCCTTGTTTAATGACGCATGTGGAGCGAGCGATTCTGCCTCCATTGATAACGAAGTCCACCAATGTTTACTGTTATATAAAATCAAGAAAATGAAATCATAGTCTTTAAAATGGTTATTAAGAATGAAGGGTTTGACACGTTATTTTTCCTTACAAGAAACCATCAATGGTTTCTTACAATTAAAAAATCGAAACAATAGTAATTTATTTTACGCAAATCATGGACACTGAACACGTTGTTTACTTTTCAAAACACGGCAATTAAAAGGATGTTTTCTTCTTCGCATATTGTCTGTGCATAAGACGTATATCAAACTATTTTTATTTTCCAGCAAAAAGTAGTCGTCACTGACGTGTTTGTAATTTTAATTACCTCTTCAACATGCCAAACAAATGTTTTAACAAATTTTCTTTTCTCCTGAAAAATTGGATATTTTGACACTCAATTTTCACTAAGTTATGTACGCTATTTTTTAAAATGTTTAGAAAAAATAATTTTATAGTAAACGTCTCAAACTGTCGTCCATTTGAATTATTTGGTCCCGAATATATTAAAGAAAACAGTTAACTTTACAAAATAATTGCATACAGAAGATAATTTTTACTGAGTTATCGTTAAGAAATTAATTCTCTGATTGTATACCTGAGAACGTATTTGAAATCACAAACATATCAATGAAGGCTTTAAAATCTCAATTTTTCGCAGCACTACACTACATTTTGACGAAATGGAAACAAGAAAAACATCATTTTCATTACCATAAATAACCAAGGCGTTCAGTATAAATGATTTTCATAAAATAAATTACAATTGTTTTGACTTTTCTATTGTAAGAATAAATACCCATTATTTCTTGTAGGGAAAAAAGTAACGCACATAAACTTTAATTCTTAACAACCATTTTAAAGACGGGTTTAATTTTCTTGCTTTTACGTAACAGCAAACAGATGTAGACTCGTTTGCTGCACATGCGTCATTAAACAAGGACAGAGTGACCTCCTATGTATTTCTTTCTCTTTTTATTTGAAAAATGAGGTTTTTAAAGAATAATTTCAATATCCGACTACGGCGCAACGTCGTCACCCCCCCCCCCTGTTTTTAACCATTGTAGGGTTTTGCGGCTTCAGTAATTAACTATTCAATATTATATTGTACAGTACCCTCAGACTAGGAGTGTGACTAGTGTAATGGGCGTGTCCTCCCTTCTACTTGCTTCCCTAACCTGACTTGACGGTACAACCCATTTCAAGAAAACTAGGTAGGCCTACACAAATTACTGCTTAGCTCTAATATCTCTTTAAGTGTCTATCTCTTTAATATGCACCTTTCTGTACTTTTGTAAAGGTTTTATTCTTATTTAAACCGATAAAAGAAACGAAAGTAGGGTAGGCGTTTACACAGAAGCATTTGAGGTCTATATTTTTTTTATTGGGGTTGTACCGTTGAGAGCAAACTCAACAAACAAAGTGTGAGATACTCTTTTCCTCTCTACCCCAGACACATTCCTACCTTGAGGATACTGTATTTGTACAGTTTACAAACTTTACTGCTCCCGTGTTAATTGAAAAAAATACAAAAAACATGTTGAGTATCTTTTCATCGCTACCACTTATTTTACAAACATCCAACATCTTTCTGGACAAAATTGGGACGCAAAAGCCAGAATTTTTAAATTTTAGTTTTTTTTTTTTTTTTTTTTTTTACACGAATGTTTCTTAGAAACACAGCCAATAAACCTAACCTGTTTTTAATATATTAAGTTAATTGATCTCATTCTATTTATATACCTGGCAGTTGCATAATTGATTCTTACGTCAAAGTCTTTACATCCGCATATTTCTACTCTAAGTGTAGATAATAACTGTATGGTTTATTTCAGTGATAATTGGCTTAGCATTGTTTAGACGCAAGCTGTGATGTGTTAGTAAGAGTGGTTGTGTAGATTGACGTGTAATATACAATGAAGTGTTTCCTTGAAATTGTTATTAGGGAATTCGGTTTCGAAATTTTGTATTGGTGGGGTTTTTTCGTGAAACTATAAATGAGCACAGATTAAGATTTGTGTCTGTTAAACGCCTATTAAAGTTATATTAGTGTGATTCGGAAGTGCACTTCAATATCTTGGGAAATTATTCTATATAGCTAAAAATAAGATTAAAAGTTAATGTAAACATAGGTTACGGCAAGCGAAATATTTTTACCGGATTTATGATCCATCGTTAATATGAGGCCATATTGAATTTTACATAGAATTAGGTGGTCCTATAACTTTGTGACCTGAAAAATTGTAAAAAAAGAGGCCCCAGAACCGTATCTCTTCTAGTTTTTGGAAAAAAAAATTGTAAAGCCCTCTAAAATGTAGTTGAAAAATACACATCGAAAATTTTAATTCTGATTTAATTATTTAAAAAAAAAACCTCTTTTTAAATATCCTTATTTATTTGATTCTTAAGGTCTAAAATAAAAATATATTTATAAATATAGAAACTGTTGCTTTTGAAGATATTAGTCATTAAACATTTTAAATATCCGCCATTTTGAAAATGTAGAAATGAAGTCTTAGTTTTTGATATACAGCTAAAAGGATATATAAAGAAAGGAAATACAAAATCTTCACTCTATAGCCTATATTATCTACTTCCAAAGATATAGTGTATTTTTTAAACACAAAATGGCCGACAGTCGGGAATAGAAGCTTTTCTAAGTCTCCGAGAGATTACCGTGCAGTTCCGAAACAGTCTCTCAAGTGTCTTGGCTATTCTACTCATTAATTGGATCAACAAATGTTCAATAATTTTCTTTCTTCGTCTACTATTACGTTCATAGTCTAGTGGTTAGCAATCTGGTTTCACGGTGTATAAATTAGTAAGGTACAATTATTAATGCAGAACTCTGGTTGAAACTGTTAGAACAGCGGTGACGGGAATTTCAATGTACTAACCCCACCACCTTATCCGACTGAAAAGCCGTGTATGACTCAATCAATAAAAAAAAACTTTTGTCCGTCTCTCTGTGTTATTTTCTTCAAAATTCAATTCATATTGAATGGATATAGGTTTTGAGTCAAAATTATGTATAATAGTTACAAAAAATATAAATTTTCACAAAACCTTTTAAAAATGGAGCCTTCATGCCTAATATTTTGAAAACCGTCGCTTTTAAAAACAATTTTCTTTTCTTTTAGATATAAAAAAGAAGATATGTTTATTTTTACTGTAGGTCAAAGATAGCCAAGGCATCGGAGAAAAAAAAAAATTCCTATATACTAGATCTAAATAATAATACACAAAACCATTCCTCTAAAACTTTCTATCAAACGTTAATATAGAGTTTGAAATTATTAAACATAAAAGTGCTGCATTTTATTATTACAGTTGTAAAGTCAACATGCTACTTTAGCCGAAATTGACCAAATTCGTTAAGACCGAGATGAGAAAATCTAAACTTTTAGTTCTAGTCTTATACACCCATATTTTGAATTATAAAAAAGGGGGGAAGTCTTGATACATATATGGATCACATACTAAATTGGACTATCTCTCTATAGCTGGAATTTTAGTCGCATTTGGAAAAGCGATAGGTATTAATAAATTAGATGAGAGGTCAAGAACTTCATTATAAATTGATGAGCATAAAATATGTGGATGCTGTGTTGTAATTTGACAGCTGTCAGACTGTCAAATGTAAATCTATTTATAAACAGGCTAAAGATATGATTGTAGATTTCGTAAGAATACTGACAGCTTGGTTTTCTGAATATTTTGAAAGGTTAACGGAAATGCGGTTAAGTTTTGTGTTGCTTTGTGGGATACATTAAATAAAAACTTGCATAGTCATTGTACGCTTAGAAAATAATTAAAAAAAAATATATATATGTAATAACTGAACAGTGCACAAACACTCCTATACACAAGTACAAATACCGATCAAGAACAAGGAGGAAGCTGCTATAAGACTAAAATTCAAATTTAAAAAAAAATAGCTATAGTTAAATTTTGGTCAAATGTCAGGAGTAAGCATCCAAATAAAAACGTATTGATTGCTATTTTGGGAGTTATAAAATTATAAATTTTGGCATTTTATGTTAAAACGTAAAAATGAACCATAAGCGTCGTAAAAGAGAACAGATCTCAAAATTGGCGTAACCTATTTTGATCAAATTTTAGTCGTTCATTTTGTTTGGGTCTTTAGATGTTAAATTTTAGCAGTACAATAATCATTAGAGTTAATTTTAATTTTTGATCTTATGGCAGATACTCCCTATTTTTAAGTTAGTAAACAAATAATAAACGAAGAAAATAAGAACACCTTGAGACATGGTGAAAAGATGCCCACGCACCCAATTTCATTAAAATTGGTCCACAGATGACAGAAAGGTGGGTAAAGAGTTGACCAATCTTGATAAAATGTTGTTTTTGGACATATTTTGACTAGATCTAAATATTAAACTCGTATATGTTATTATCTTTAAAATTCCAATTCAAGATAAAGAAACCACATTAACCATTATGGAGCTGCTATATAAGTTATATTTTTAAAACCTAGTGTGCCAAATCAGTAAGCAAAAGACAATTACGGTTCTTGAGTAATTGACAAAAAACTAAAATGGACCTTAACAATCAAATATAACATATCATGGCACAAGCGGGACAAACTTAGGCTCCATTTAAATATCGTATTCATTTCTTTCAATATAGTCTACGTAAAGCCATAAAAAATCACAACGTTGATCAGAAGTTGTTCTTTAACAACGTATCTCCCATACAGTAAAAAATTCAATAATAAAAGAAACTCTTGTGTGCTTACCTGAAAACCCACCAAATGTCGAAACACATGATGTTTAACCAGAAGAAACTCGAGAGAAAAGAGAACTGGATTATGAAAGCTGAAAGCAAAGAAATAAAGTACACAATAAAAATATTGTAAAATAATTGAGGTAGTCTGGGCAATAATATGTAAAAAAAGTCTTTAATATGTATCCTGAAAATTTTATAAATGTGTTCCTAGAGGCTGAAAAGATTGAAGACTTTATAATACTTTAAATGTTACGTAATTATTGGAAAAACCGATAAAACATGTATTTACACCTCTAGCAAGACGGTTCATCGACCATTAATCATTATAACTTGTATTAATTATGGCGGGTGTTACATTTTGCTCTAGGCTCTGTCATGCGTTGGTTGGCAGTCCTGACGTAATTAATTTCTATAGATTATAATTTCCATCGTATTTCAATGACGCGGACCTAAAATGACGTAGAACCAAATGACGTTGTTTACCAAACTAAAATGTTTTGAAAGATATTCCATTTCAACAACGATCTCATAAAATTATTACAATACACACAACTTACTTAAAACAGCATCAATAGAAAAAACTTTATGATATTTAAAACTGCTGGTAATAGAAGTCATGCTATGTGTGATATGTGTTATTAATATGGTTTCTTATATTTGTACTGGGAAAACGTTTACCATTTTTGTTGGTGAACATTTATTTGGTTTAAAAATTACATAAAACGTAAATAAATCTATAGAGAAATATTTGGAATATCAAAATAACTCATTTAGGTAAATGTTGGATGTGTCTTGATATTCAAACATCTCCATCCGTCGCTTCATATTTACAGATATGTTGACGGCAATATTGAGTTAATATTTTCTGGAAAGTGTGGAAGTATTTTTGGACCATCTGTTTATATTATTCTTTCAAAAAACATAAAGATAAATATTAAAAGTACCGAGGTCTGGGGATATGGGTGTCCTAATCAATTGGGAATCGTTATCAATTTAAAGGGTGGACAACAAAAGGACGAAATTGATCAGTGCAGACCCTTTGGAAACTCACAATTCCCTTTTGAAATGTAAAAATAAACTAATGTAATATGCGGGTTTTGATCATAAACAAATCTTCAGAAAACAAAAATTGTAAATTTATAATTTTAAATAACGAGAGAAGAAAGACACAGTTTTATGGTAAAGTTTTTTTAAACAGGGAACTGTTGTACTTATTTTAGTGTTCTACAAATATACATTTTATAAACAATATTAGATTGTCTAAAATCAAATACAATATACATTAAGAATAAGGTCACCAGAGTTTTAGTACTTCAAGCTGTTTTCTAGGCTCTTAAGTCGGAGCAGCCATATTGTTCTGACGTGTGTTATTGCGCACCCTACAGTTTTGTAGTATTCCTAAGAAAGCAATCAAATACCTCTAATGAGCAAGCAGAATCTATGGCTGAAAATAGGTCTTCTAGCTGGGCCCTGTCTAGTAGATAAGATGGAACGTCTGCGGTGCTAGTGTGAGGTGTTAGGTTATTACCTGATTAAAGAGGAATAGTTTAAAACAAATTCCAACTGAATCGGCCGAGTTAAACATTTCTACAATAAGTTTTGAGAAGCACTGTCGGGGATTTTGCACTTTTCAGACGTTTTATATAGTCCAAAGTGCGACAGGAGCCCTATTATTCAGAATGATTTTGTTTTGTTATGTTGGTAGTGCCCAGCTCCGACTAAACAGTTGTCAAAGCAAAACACTTATCAGCTGTAAAAGCATTGTGAATAACCTAAAGTTGTGTTGTTTTGGTGAAATTTATCCTTATTTGTGTTTGTAAGTTTGAGTATTTGACTTTATAAGGTTCTACCATGTAAAGACATGAGGAGATATAAGACAGTTAATAAATTAAGATAAAACCCTTGGAAGAAAAGGGAAAATAACTTAGCACTAGGCCTAATTAGTCTCACTTCTACACCCAAAGTTTCAAGTGTACACTCTAGTTTACCATCAGTAAGTGGTTCTGAATCTAAATTGGAAAAACACCTTGAGTGTTATAAGGAGTCTGAAAATTTTAATTTTACAAATGAAATAGTTGATCTAAAAATGTAATGGAGTCAGTATTTTCATTGTATATTTATAAAAAGTGCGGGTCTTAACTACAGTACGGTGTTCCAAAAAGAATAGGACTTGCTGCTAAAATTGTCGTGAAGTGTGCTCTAGGCCCTGTGATTCAGTGAAGACATGTTGTTCTTCACATAAACTTGAAGCTGATGACAAGACACACAATCTATATGATGTAAACTTGAATATGGTATATGCAATGCGTTCAATTGACAAAGGTTAGAGTAGTGTGAGTTTACTGTGCACAGTTCTAACCTTACCTAGACCAACGGCAAAGTGGAGGTATTATTCCTGCCGTAGGAGAAGTGGCTAGAGTCTATGATTGTCGCAGTGAAGGAGACACTGCAGAAAAATGATGGTGACAGTGATATATGTATAGGCCTATGTGTATGGATCTTGGCAAAAACGAGGGTATGTTTCCCTCAACTGCTACAAGTGTTGAAACTGGCCATGTTATTGACCTTGAACTCTTGAGTAAACACTGTGTGTGGCCTGAGAAGGACAAAATGATACACAAATCAACTTGTGGTGAAACCTGCTTCTATGGAACCAGTGGGGATTTGGAGGTGCATGGTGCAAGAAACATTTTTTCAAAATCAGAAAACCAGTAACATTTACGATATTTGAAAAACTTAAACGACGGAGATTCGAAAGGATTCAATACAGTTAATAAAGAACACATATATAGCAATGAAGTACAAAACATCAAACTAGAATGCATTGGCCATGTGCAAAAGAGGATTTATAAAAGACCTCTGACACCCAAAACTTGGTAAATTGGGAAAAACACCACTGTCCGATGGCAAAACAATATCAGGGCGTGGTAGGTTAACTAAAGTAACTATGAAAAGCCTTCAAAACTACTATGGCGTTGCCATTAGAAGACATAAAAATGATACTCTAAACTGTCTAAACCATATGAAGAAGGGAGTTTGGGATAGTATCTTCAATGTATGCTCTTCAAACGAATAACCCAATCATGATTTATGTCACAAAGGTTCTTAAAGTTGATGCAAATTTCAGTGAGCTCAGGCCGAAAACAAAACGTATGACCATAAAAACCACCCACTTACCTGAAGCTGTTATGACAACAATAAAAAAGGTATACCAAGAGCTAGCTCATCCTCAGTTGTTACAAAAATGCCTGCACGGAAAAGCCAAAATCCAAACGAGTCGTACAACAATGTTTTTTTGACTCGCGTGTCCAAAAATATTTTCATATCTGTGGAAACATTAAAATTTGGGGAGCATGATGCTGCAGCCACATTCAACAAAGGCAATATTACAAATTGTTTGGTTTAAAAAAACCTGTGGGAAAGGAATGTGCTGAAGTATTGAAAACCATGGATACACTGAGAGTTCAAAAGGCTGAAAAACAAATGTTAGAACTACAGAAGAAGGTCCTTCCGTCAACAGAACCTCAAAAAGGAAGCAGGAGGAGCTGCACGAAGAGGGAGAAGATCCTGATAACGCATCTTATACATCTGGAGATTTTTAGAGCTTACTGATCTATGTATATCACAAATAAATATTGTAAAATTTTAATTAAAACTTGTTTTTACCCAAATTGATTAAATTTTATTTATTTTTTTTTTTTTACTCGCCGGTGTCTGTTTCTCAGCATCTATGGAAGCTATGAGGTTGATTTTTTTCAAGTTTATTTTATATATCTCTATATAATTATAACGTTTCATTCTATTCTGCCCATTAAAAAAAAAAAAGCTAGAATGTTTTATTAAATTTTTTAAACTATGTAGGTTAAATTTTAAAAAATTCATAAAATGAAAAGTATTTGCTATTTTCTTACCAAAAGTTATAAATATTCACGCATTAGTACTATAAAAAATGTGAAAACATTTTAGACTACTATCTTTTGTGGATGTAGAGAAACAGGTACCAAAATAACTTCAAATTTAGCATGAAGGGGACCGTCCGACTCCCTTAACGGAAATTTGAAATAGGGAGAACTATTGTAGAACCAGAAGTGATCCAATGTTTCATGGGTTTCGTAAAGAGATGTGATCCAAGGTTTCATGGGTTTCGTAGCGAGAGAAGTGATCCAAGGTTTCATGGGTTTCGTAGCGTGAAGTAATCCAAGGTTTCATGGGTTTCGTAGCGTGAAGTAATCCAAGGTTTTATGGGTTTCATAGCGAGAGAGGTGATCCAAGGTTTCATGGGTTTCGTAGCGTGAAGTAATCCAAGGTTTTATGGGTTTCGTAGCGAGAGAAGTGATCCAAGGTTTCATGGGTTTCGTAGCGTGAAGTAATCCAAGGTTTCATGGGTTTCGTAGCGTGAAGTAATCCAAGGTTTTATGGGTTTCATAGCGAGAGAGGTGATCCAAGGTTTCATGGGTTTCGTAGCGTGAAGTAATCCAAGGTTTTATGGGTTTCGTAGCGAGAGAAGTGATCCAAGGTTTCATGGGTTTCGTAGCGTGAAGTAATCCAAGGTTTCATGGGTTTCGTAGCGTGAAGTAATCCAAGGTTTCATGGGTTTCGTAGCGTGAAGTAATCCAAGGTTTTATGGGTTTCATAGCGAGAGAGGTGATCCAAGGTTTCATGGGTTTCGTAGCGTGAAGTAATCCAAGGTTTCATGGGTTTCGTAGCGTGAAGTAATCCAAGGTTTCATGGGTTTCGTAGCGTGAAGTAATCCAAGGTTTCATGGGTTTCGTAGCGTGAAGTAATCCAAGGTTTCATGGGTTTCGTAGTGAGAGAAGTGATCCAAGGTTTCATGGGTTTCGTAGCGAGGAACTAGGAGGAATTCTTGTCGGATTATACAAGTACATAACTTGCACTCCACCTCTTTATTTTGTAATTTATTGATTAAGATAGCTAAACATTGTTTGTGGGAATCTTATTTGTAGTGAGGGGCTGCTTTTATACGCAGCGTTGTTCAATTTTGAACTTTATGGGTGCGAGACCTTTAGGCAAGTCAAAAATTTCAAAAGGGATATATGATCAATAAAAAAAAATCTTTTAAAGAGCTGGGTGAGAAAAAAAAACTGTTGAAACTGACTAAGCATCTATCACGTCGGCCAAGACATGCTCAAATCCTTAGTGGCTCTTTTATTATTTTATCATGGACATATGTTTAAATAAACTATAAGACCCAAAAAAGTCCATGCCCTCTAAATGGGAACTAGCAACTCATGGTTTAAATTTATACAAGAAATTTTTCCGAAATACATTTTTTGAAAATCTGACATCCAAGTTTACCAACTGTGTTTTTATAATGAACAAGAAAATGGCTAAATTTCTCCAGTGATGTTCTCTGGTAGGTGTGGAAGTATTTTTGGACTATCTGTATACTTTTTGTTCTTTCGAAAAATATGAAGATAAAAATTAAAAGAACTGAGGTCTGAGGATATGGGTGGCTATATATATATTTGAAATATTTATGGAAATTGCATAGTATGATGTGTCAGTCTTTAGACATTAAATCGCAACAATAGATTTCCTTTTAGGAAAACCACTGATTAATTTAAACTAATATCGCAGTTCTGAGTGGGGGGAGGGGGGAGGATGCCACAATTGCTTGGAGGATATAAGTGGGATGTAATCTGATGGTATTTCTTAATTTGTAAAGTCAGCCGACACAGTTTCTTCCTTACATGTTTTTTGAATGGTTTTCCTTGTAGAGCCTATTTCAATAAGTCTAGCGTTATGTAACAGGTTAGCACTGCCAGTATCATAATGATATATTATGTAATAAATCAGAGGTCAGATTACTTCTTTCCTGTAGACATTTAAATACTTGGTATGTAGCTGATATAACTCTTGAATCTTTCAACAACTCAAACTTTGAATGTAGTTGCTACCATAAAAAGCAAAATTACATATGTGGTTTATGTACTCATTTTATTATGTGTAATCAATTTAAAAAATAATAAATGAAAACAAAATATAGCATTGTAGCTCATCGATTTAACCTATTATTTGTAAAGACGGATAAAACTAACAAATAAAATAGTGGTAGTTTTAGAAACAAACGTTTAAAATTGGTTAAAAACTTATAATTTTACAACAACATAGCATAGCAACAGTTTTAATGACTTGAAGGTAATACCACTTCCTGTAACTGCATACAGACACACGCTGAGTGTATTAGGTCTTGGGTAGTCGTAAAAGTATTTTACTTTGTACTTTATAATACGCCACCAAGTATGATTCTTCCTTACATAATATTCTCACATAATTTCTCGTATTAATAACTAAAAATCCAGGTGGAAAATATTGTTTAGTTAGACATTCGTTAGGAGTTTTTCGCTGGCGATACGACGCTAATTTCTTAGGTAAAATAATCATCTATTGATAGGGACATTATTTACGTATACCTGTCGATCTATACTTGAGTTATGAGTTATGGCACTATTGCATAACATCATTTTTGGCTGAATGCTTAAGCCATGTTACTAACAAAATAAACCATAACTTTCTCAATTTTTATTGTAGAAAAATCGTACGAACAAACAAATGAGCTTTTGGACGATTATTAATAATTTATAGAGGTAAAGTAATCAACGAAAACTATTTGAAGCAGCCGCCATTTTGAAACGTATCGACCAATTTTCTTCAAGATCTTATCAGATCATTCTTTCTACAACCGATGTGCGTCTATAAGAAGTGGAGGTTTTTACGTTAGAGCATTGCATTTATATCTAAGAAGCCCCACAACGTGAAGCTCAATAACAGGGTTGAACAGGGGGTAATGTGGGAGGAGTCGAAGCATACAATCCTTAATGGGCTATTAGATAGCAGCAATGAAGCTTCAAACCATACCATAGAGATGGACATATTTAATATATATATATATATATATATATATATATATAAAATCATTGGTTAGAGTTCTCTTTCGCTGAGATGATAAACAGCGAGCATAAAATGGTGGCAAATTACTGCAATTACTAAAATAGGTGGATATTTAACAATCTCTGGCCATGATGTTTTCATAAGAGAGATCGCCTCAGTTTGAATTCCTGTAGGCCTATTATAAATCGTTAATAGCGAATAATCTTTAAGTTTAAAAAAAAATTTTAACATTCAGAGTGTGATATTCTAGAAAAGTTCTGAACTAAACAATCTGTTTTTATTGCAAGAATCTTGTGAATTGATCAAAATCTTTTAATATAGAGCTAACAATAACTCTGCTACGTAATAGAATAACCTCGGCTTTCAAAATTAGTCTAAATTTATATCACGTTTTTATACCATTAAGTTTACGTCTGCAAGTCGACTAGCGGTTAAATATATGTGACTTGAATGTCTGAGATCTTGGCTAGGATCTACTGTTCATAAATACAAGTTAATTTTAAGACGCAGTAGTTTTTTCCCAACCGGTTAAAAAAAAAAAAAATTTACGGTAGAAATTTAATAAACTAAATATCCTATTTCAGAACTGTCACAGCCTAACATCCACTGTTTTCCCAACAAAACTAGAGAGTTCAAATTACAAAATAAACCTATAGGGGGACTGAATCTATGCTACCATTTTTATTTTGTTCAAATTCGACTTCTTATGATGATGTAAATGTTCATGTTATTTTTTTGACTCACAACTACTGTACCTACTGGATTTTTTTGAGAAATAGTAACAAATTGTTTAGGGTTTTTAGGGTTGGTTACGTTAGGACAAAATTTTATCAAAAATCGTTGAAATCAAATAAAAATAATATTGAAAGAGGGGTCTCCAAATTTTGAGTGATATATATGTACATATATATGATTTTAAAACTTTATATATATATATATATTTGAGAAAATAAATATGGAATTTTCCTATGATAGAAACTTTTTATATTTACTTTCTCTAACAATATTGTTTAAAATCGTTTTATATATTATACATTATCAAATAGAAATAGACACAATTCTGATACACATACAATAAATTTAATATTTATGGGTAAAAACAAGTGTTTAAGTATTACGTAGTAAAGCTTGAGATTTAACAACGTGTAGGGAATTAAAACTGAAACTTATCAAAGGTTTTGTATGAGCAACGTGCATACAATTAACATGTACGACATGTACAAGGTCTTCTATAACGCTCTTACTAAACATATGTAATTATCTGTAAATAATAAAATGTATTTAAAAATAGGCTATCGCAAAAGGCCAAAATGCAATATTACCCC